>LPNX011015990.1:123777-155822 GCA_001517045.1 Pseudotsuga menziesii
CATATTGCTGATTATATAGCCGAAAAAAAGTTGTATCAATAACTGTTTTTAGAGAAAATTAGGACCTGTAATCTAAACATTACTATCTATGCCGAGAACTGAGCCAAAAAAACTAGAGAAGAGATATTTGTAGCTGTTGATTTTACATCCAAGAGACTGTGTCTAAAAGTTTCTAGAAAATATCCCAGACCTGTAGCCTGAACTTCTTTTTTTGTGACGGGTGCTTGTGCCAAAATTTCCAAAGTGAAGGATCTCTGTGTGCTTGCATATTTCAAAAGGGATTTTTTTCATGTTGCTTCAAAAAGGAGTGAAATAGTCAGGAAAATCATCCATCGTGTCTTGCAGGAAGGGATTCTGCAAAAGGTCTATGATAGAATTCGTAAACTTCCCCTTCCTTATGTTTAAAAAATTTCCAAGTGCCGAAGGCCATCCCCACCCCTTCTTTTGAGAGGCGGTTAGCTACTGCATTCCACTCCCTGTATACATGATGGCATGAAATGTGATCAAAAGATGTCCAAAGTCTACTTACTTCTTCATAGAGAGTAAAAAGTGAAAGAGTTCTACAATGTTGAACTTTATTCACCCATTTTATAATAATCAGTGAATCTCCAAATATTTGGAGGTTTCTGCAGCTCTTTTCTAGTGCAAATTGGAGGAGTTTTAGAGACATAAGTTCCACAAAGTTGTTTTTTCCTTCCTAGAGGACCATTTGGATCTGGAAGTGGTGGTTTGGGTTTAAGTGGAGAGTGGCACCGCCCCTGCGGACAAGGTTCTGAGAGACTCCATCAAAGAAATCCCAAGGCATGGTGTGATCTACATGTTCTGTTGTGATAATCCTTACCGAAGATACATCCTTAGATTTTGGAAAGTAAGAAAGAATATCTAGTCCTTGTTTTTTTGTGACCTATGGTGAAGAGGCTTTGTCTTGGAAAATTACTTGATTTCGAACGATCCATATCTCCCAGATGTGAATGAGAGGAAGAGTTCTTATATGGGCTAGTTGAGAGGTGTTAAGTCACATTTTCTAGGTTTCTTCCAGTGTGGGTCTAGTCCACATGTATCTTTGATTCGTCATTGACTGTGAATGCTACCAAACTTGAGTGGAGAATGAACAATTAAGGAAGAGGTGGTTAGCAGATTCCTCATTATTTTTTCATAAAGAGAACCATCATGGCCGCTCTATGGATCTTTTATTCATCCTGTCCCAAGTTGGATTTTTTTGTCCAGAGTGCACCACATGAACACTTTTTCTTTCAAAGGGAAATTGAGCTTCCAAATTCCTAGATGCCACCATTTAGGTTCATCTTGGAAGGTGGTTAAATATAGCTTATGATAATAATCCAGTTTTTGGCCCATAAACTCCATGAGGAGCATGTTCCTAGACTAACTCATCTTCTCTATGTGTGAGTCTGATATGGGCTAGTTGGAGTGTTGTGATGTACCTATTCTAGTCTTGGACCCACTAAGGTGGAATTTCGAGTTCCTGAATTCCCATCCACCCTTGTTTCCATAGATTTGTAGCAGCTAGGTCAGCAATTTGGTTTAAGTGAAAGAGACCATTTTGCTGAAGGTGTTGAACTAGCTGTGGATGTAATAGTTGGCTAAGATGACTATTTGGCCAAGGATCAACTCCTATCCTTACATTTGATCGATTTCCCACCTTCCAAGAGAAGACATTCCGAATTAAAGGGAAACCATTGCATATTTCCTTCCAAATGATTGAGCCTTCTCCTTATGGGATGGTAATTGAGTTTCTGATCCATTCCCACAGGGTTACTAGACTTATATATTTATGGTAGAACACCTTTGACCATAGACTTTTTTGTTGTAATGAGCCTCCAACCTACTTTTGCTGCCAATTATTTGGCAAAGAGATTGGTGTTCTTTAGCCCCCATCCTCCTAGTGATTTTGGTCTCGCTATTTGGTCTCATTTTACCCATGGAAGCACTAGATGTTGTTTCTTTCCTGTTGAGAGAAATTTTGAGCAAATTTTCCTTTTTTTCTCCAGGATGGATTTTGGTATCCAAGCAAGTGACATCCAATAGACTGGGATTGCTTCCAGGACTGACTTAACTAGAACTAGTCTTCCTACTCTCGAGAACCATCTGTTGCACCAATTGTTTACCCTTTTCTCCAATTTTTCCACAAGCCAGTTCTAGTCTTCTTTTTTATAGCAATTTGTCTTGATTCTGAAGCCTAGGTACCTCAACCGATCATTTAGCTGAGTGACTAGGAAGGGGAAAAGGGTCAAGAATATTATTATTGCTTCTTCTTCCATGTTGAAGGTGGTGAGAGAGGACTTGTGTTCTCTTAATATCATCCATGTAGCTTTGCAGAAAGTCTTCAAAACTGCTGAAATCTTTTCTACCTCTTGGAGTGTTCCTTTACAGAAAAGAAGAATGCCATCTACAAAAGAAAGATGGGTGGTATTGAGATTATTTGCTAATTTGATCCATTCAAGCTGACCTCTTCTCTTTGCATCTATAATTGCTCTGCTTAGGCATTCTGCTATTAACAAAAATAGTAGCAAGGAGAGAGGACAACCTGTCTTAGCCCCCTTTCTGAGTGAAAGAAAGACGAGGCAGAGCCATTTATGAGAAATGCAAAGGTTGTTGTGGATATGCAGGAAAAGATCCACTTTATTATGGAATAGTGCAACCTTAGATGAGTGAGCATAAGCCTTAGGTAGATCCAACTTGCTCTATCAAAAACTTTTGATAGATCTATCTTTAGGATTGCTCCTTTTGATTTTTTAACCTTTACAATGTGCATCCCTTCTTGAGCCACACTTATTGCTTCATGTATTTGTCTGTCCTCCAGGAAACCAAAATGTTCATGGGGGATGACTTTTGAGAGAACCTTTTTTAGCCGCTGAGTAATCACTTTTTTCTATCACTTTGTAATTAATTTTGTATAGGGAGATTGGTCTAAATTCTTCTAGCTTGACCGGGTTGTCTGTTTTAGGAATAAGTGCAAGGAAGGTTGTGTTGAGGGGTGGATGGAAAATACCATTTATGCAATATTATTCTACTAAATGGAGGAGGTCAAGGCCTATTGCATCATAAGCTACCAGAAAGAATTTAATAGTATACCCATCTGGGCCTTGGCTTTTATCTTTCTGGAAAATGTGGAGGATGGTTTTCAGTTCTTCTTCTGAAACTTCTTTGATTAGGCTTGATTTGTCCTCTTCTGAAATTCTTTCAGGACAGAAGCGGGCTCTCTAGATGACTTTTGCAATAGTGGCATGCTGATCTGCTTTGAAAATGCTTTCAAAGTAGGCTTTTCCAATTTCTTCCATTCCTTCAAAGGTGGTAACTGGTTCATTAGTTGAGTTTCTTAGTTCCGAGATTGTGTTCTACTATTTTCTCCCCTTTGCAAAGGCCTGAAATTTTTTTGTGTTGTCATCTTCACAGGTCATCCATATTGCTCTGCTTTTCAGTCTCATAATTTCCTCCTTTTCCTCCAGAATATTTCTTCTACTTGACTCTAGAAAGATCAGTCTTTCCTTTTCTTTTTGTGTTGAGAGTCTTCCCCTTTCTGAGTTGTGGATTTCAGCCAGTTCTGCCTCAGTTTAGATAAGGGATTGATCATCCTACAGTTTTTGTTCTTTTCCCAATCCTTCAGAAGCTTATTGATGCCAGCAAGATTTTGCACAAAGTGGATTGCAGCATGTGATCTAGCTTCTACTCCATAAGGGATCCAATTAGAGTGTATGATCTTGAGGACTTCCTCATGTTTTAGCCAAGCTGCACATAATTTAAAAGGACTAGCTAGTTTTTGAGGATTTCTCATTAATTCCAAGCAGATGGCCAGATGATCTGAGTCAACTCCTGAGCCTACCCATTGTTTGAATTGTATATCTTTTTAGATTATTATTTCCCCCAACATAAATATGTCTAACCTTTTTGCAATTCGTTTTTCCCCAAATCATCTATTTGCCCATGTTGGCTTAATCTTTTGTGGTTCCAGGTACAGCAGTTTAAGGTTCTGGAAGAGGTTTTTGAAGAAAAAACCCAATGAATCTGTTCTTGCATTTGGGCCCCATATCTCATGGACTCCAAGAGTGAAATTGAGATCCCCACCAATTACCACATTGTCTATTTTAAGGAATTGGGAGGCTTCTACTGATTCCCGAAAAGCCACCCTGTTATTGTAAGGCCCATAAATGTTTATGAGGTTTAGATGTAAGTTTGCTTCTGCCCGAAACAATTTTATCCCCATGCAAAAGGAGGCCCCCATGAATTTACACAGCGTAGAATGGAAGGGTTCCATCCTATTTCTAAGCCTCTTGACTCTCCTTTTGCACTCTTGGCCAGAAAAGCGAAATTGCTTTATAACATTTATAAACAAGATGAAACATTCACTTATGTACCTAGGGTTTCTTGTAGAAGGATGATATCTAGTTTTTGAACCTATATCATCCTTTTTAGGGCAAGTTTTTTTCAACTACTTGTCAGACCCCTGCAGTTGAGAGAGGGGATTTTCATATGGGAACCCCTTCAGGGGTTTTCACTTCTCTAAGTGCCCCAAAAAAAGTTTTCTACTTGTCATTTTCTTGATCCTGGAGTGTTTTTTGTTGTGCAAAGGAGAGGAGAGAGGATCTGCCTCTTCCTTTTCCTCTAGTTGGGAGAATATGGTTTGAGCCCAAGCCAAGGAGAGGAGGTGGGGGGATTGCTCAAGCTAGGATGTCCCTTGAGCAAAGATGAAATCTAACTGGGTAGGTGGATGTAGGAGGAGGCATAGGGTCAAATAGGGTTTGTGGATCAGAGGTAGGGGGGGAGGAGGAGGGTATCTCCTGTGAGTGAGAAGGGGAGGGATTCACTTGTGTAGGGGGGGAGAGAGTTTTTCATGTGGAGAGAGGAAGTGATATGTGACTAAAGTGCTTACAGATGAAGGTGTGGTATCATTTAAATTTAAATTATTTAACTGCTCTCTTAGGGAAAGAACATGAGACATACCCGAGTGGTGTGGGGTTCCCCCTTTAAGATGAGAGCCTTCCTGTTCTTCCAAAGGGTTATGAGGCTGAACTGGCACAGATGTTGATTCCCTTGCCATTGATGCTTTCATCCCCTTGTCCTGTGGTTCCTCTTCCCTAAGGTATCTCCTTTTTAATGCAGGGGTTGTAGAGGAGGTATAATCAAACACTTCCTTTCCAAATTCCCTACTTTGTGGCACCAATGACATATGAAAGGTAAATCTTTGTAGTCCAAGGATTATTACCGAGTTACAATAGCCCAAATAAGATTGATGTGCTCCCTAAGCTCCATCCTAATATTCATAGATACCAAAATTCGTGCCACTGCTCTTCAGTGAGTTTGTAGATAGGAAATGTTTGCTTCTACGAAAATCCCAATTTCATTGCCAAGGTCTTTCAAGGAGGTTGGGTTCCAGAATTCCAGCAAGAGGCCTAGTAGATGTACCTAGGAAGGCACTTTGTCCATTCTCTCACTGTCGGCATCCAAAATAGGTGTCCATTTCTTAAACCGAATGGGTACCATTCCATAAAACCAATTTTGACTCAGAATTTGGTCTGCTTCTTGCTTGCTGCTAAAAGTAAAACTATACCAGCATTTCGATAGACCGCTTACCTCAACCATAACCGATAATGTCCCCATTCAATTCGTGTGTACCCATGCCTTCATTTATTCATGATTAGGGTTTCTTCCCCTTATCTTCCCTACAATAACCTGGTCAGACAAATCTTCCACCTCTTCTATGGCCACATTAACACCGCAGACAAGTTTTAGGTTTCTGTAACTTGGAGCCAGGCATTTGTTTTGCCTCTTTCTCCTAGGGCTTCCATTTTTTTCCTCCTCGTCCAAAGATATTCTTGTTGAAGGGATGTGACCTATGTATGAGCTGGACTCTCGAAGGGTTTCTTATGGCGCTGCTTCCTTTAGCATAGAATTGATGAAACCTTTTGCGCTGGTGTCTTCGTCCATTGACAGTGTTGTTTCTGTGGGGATCGGTTCATACAAGCCTACATTTAGAAGATCTCCAATTTTCGAAAGGGTTTGTCCAAGCAGCATGGCAACTAGGTCTAGAGGAAATATATTTTCATTATTGGTTGCACTAGATGGTGAAAAACCTGTTCCTGTGTTGAAAAACCCTTCCACTAATGCCGGAGACAGAAAAAAAGAGGGGATTCCATCATTTGGTTCTACGGTGAAGACCATTGACAGTGAGAGCGATCTATTGATCAACTGATCTTCCTCCTCCCTGCTTTCCATGGTTGCGACAATCCTTCCAGTTGGTAGCGTATCCGTTGACGGTGGAGGCAATTGTGCAGAGGTTACTGCGATCGAGCTGATCGATCTAGCAAAAATGGATTTACCCTGCCATGGGTCATCCGAGTAGTCCAAGATATTTTTTTCCTCCCCGTACTCCATAAAAAACCAAAAAAATTAAAAACCGCCTTTTCTCTCAGTTTTGGCAGATTTCCTCGATATTCCCGACCCCAACATCTTTGGCCGTAGACCCCTCAGTAAACAAATTCTTTCTCCCAAGAAATATTGATCTATCTATTAATAAAGAAAATAAATTTTTGGATCAAAATAATATGGAAACATTCAAATCAATAAAGAATATCATTTAAAGTTTTTAAAAAATGGATATCGAGGGCATCCTTCTTCAACTAGTTTGCAAAACCAACACTTAAAAAGATACTAAAGGAAAATAGGATGTATTTATTCACTGATAACTATGGTAGATCTCCCTCAACATATGATTAATACATTTTATGGCTGAATATACTTGCAATACAACTCTCTGAATGAGAATGGCAATGCATATCACCCAAATCTTGTTGAGGCACACCACTCAACTTCTGAGAAGCAAGGCTCTCAAGAAATTTTTCACAAATTACACACATACACACATATATTAATTTTGTTTTCTTGGAATTCTAATTTGGTCAATAACTTCTTCGTGTTGAGCTAAGTCTTCCCAAGCTCTTTCTAACTCATTTCTTGTTCTCGTTGTATTTAGTACTAAATTGAACACTTGCGAAGATACAAAATTCTGAGTTCCAAATTCATTGGGCATATTTGGTTGGATTTGTTGCAGTAGTGTCATGTTTCTTTCAAATAATAGAATGTCATGTGCATAAAGAATAATTTTTGTTAGTTTACAATAAAATGTTTTCAATGAAATGGTTTAACCAGTATTTAATATACATTAATGTCTTTTATTTTATTTAAAATATAAGCATAATTCCAAAATCTTATATTATTTTATAAACAATTTATATTTATTTTTAAAATATTATGAAAAATTGAAGATAACAACACAAATAACAAAGTTCAATAAATAGCAACATACACTATCTACTAATTTAATGTAACCAAACTAAAAGAAGAGCCATGGTGATATGAAACTATATATAATGACTAATGCTTTCAAAATAAGAATCACATAAACTTCAATTGCTAAAATGATAATGAAACATAAAGCAATAATACACAAAATAAATAAAGTGGCATCCTTTCTTTGTCTTATGAAATGACAACCCCATAAGAAATATCATAAAAAAAATAGTCCTATTGCAAAATCATAATGCAAAATCGTATTGTGTAGACTTTGTTACTTCAATTGACTATTGTTCAAAAACCACATGAACACATATGTCAATGATATAAAAGCACCTCAAAAAAATTTCAATAAAAAGTGGAAGGCAAATGCCACAACCATCATCATCACCTCACATAAGACACCCTAAGATGAAAAACTATGTGCTATCACTATGTTTTAGGGCATGTCTCATGGAATTCAATCATGATGGGCTATATGCAAAGTAATAAGTGTAATGAGGTCAATAGACTCATTTGGAAAAAGGGTAATGGATACAATAAAACCTTATATGTGCACAATTGACGTCCTTTTATCTCTTTTGGAAAAGGGGAATTGGATACAATAAAACCTTATGTGTGCACAACTGACATCCTTTTATTTGTGTGGGTTCACATAACTCCTTTGTAGCATGGCACGAAGATCCACAATTATCTACTAAGAAGTATCTTTGATATCTACACACTTTGATCTATAAGAATCAAAATTGACCTTTAATGTCTTTTATTTTACATTTTAAACTCATATCTTCTCCATCAGATAAGGTTTTGTTTAAAAATTTGCCCTTCTACCTTGAAATCTTATTAAGAAATATCTGAACATTACCATCTCTTCGATTAAAGCTTGGAAGGGGGTACATTAATCCAAAAGGGAGATTGACCATTCCACTATGCTCATGACCCAATTAAGGACTCATTAAAAATTGCAAAAGAAATGTAGGTTATATATATGTATATGTTGAATAACAACCTCTAGAGAGTCAAATGCAAGGATAAGCACATATAGCTACATATTATATAACAAAACAAAAGTGATATACTATAGGAATTAGAGGAGAAAGTAAGGATTATGTTAGTCAAAGTTCATTTCCGTACTTGTATTTGTATTCTACTTTTTTAAAGGGAGATATTTTTTTTGTAGAGAATATACACTAAATAAAAAGGGATTATCTACTAAATATAAGATATTATCTACTAAATATAAGAGAATTTCTTTAGAATAGATTATCTACTAAATATAAGGGACTATCTACTAAATATAAGAGATTATGTACTAGATATAAGAAATTATCTTTAGTAGAGATTATCTACTAAATATAACACATTTTCTTTATTTATATATGTGAGATATTAATTTTTTTAAGTTTTTCCTACTTTCTAAAATATTTTATTAAATGCACTTTTGATGCGTACTTTATTAAATGCACTTTTAATTTTTTTCCTACTTTCACTATAACATCTTTTTATGTGAAATCCTTTTTATTTGTACCCTATTGTATTGTGGTAATATTTATCATCCTTAATTTGGCATTCATGCCAAAAACATGTTGGCACAATAAACTAATGTAAATTTATACAAACAAGATTCCATGTAAATAAATGCAATAAAAATATTCTTTGTGAAATATTAAAAAAAGTTATATTCTATTTGTTGCCACCAAAAATTTAATTAAAAACATATAAAGTCTACGAATGGTTTAATATATGATTTTCAAACTTGTGTTCTATGTCTTTTCCAACCTATAGTTATAGCATGGTTTCCAGCCTATAGTTCTAACCTCTAGTTATACCATTATTTCCAACCTATATGTGTTTTTGAACCTCTAGTTATTGCATAGTTTCCAACCTATAGTTCCATGAAAGAATGCTTTTTGTATGAATAACATCGTTTTTTACTGAACTATATGAAAATAATGAAACCCAGAAAATTTAATTAGTTTACATAACGAATGAAATCCAAAAGTGTCAGCCAGCTAGAAAGCACTCAATTTAGGGTTGACTTTGGTTTCACTACATCCATTTCACCCATTTCTTCCGATGGAGCTCCAAAACAGGAACAATCCTAAGTTACAGTGTTGGCCCAACACTCAGCTCATGTATGTCATTGTAAAGGAGTCATTTGTTTGCATGGAGCTTAAAAACAACCACACAGCTAACTTACATTGGTGTCGCAACACTTGGCTCGTAAATGCCATGCTAAAGGACCCATCTACTCGAATGAAGTTCAAAAATAGCCACATGCCTAATTTACATTGTTATCCCAACACCGGGCTAGCGTATTCCATGGTAAATGATCCATTTGTTATCATGGAGCTGAAAAACAATGACATTGATAACTTACAGTGTTGGCCCAACACTCAGCTTGCATATGTCATAGTAAAGGTTCAGTGTTTGGTGAAGAATTCACAGCTCATGTATGCCATGGTAAAGGTTCTATGCTTGGTGAATAATTCTACAACTGTGCAGTTGGATAGCTAGAAAGCACCTGCTTTAGGGTTGACTTTGGTTTCACTACATCCATTTCACCCAATTGTCTCGTGGAGCTAAAAAAACCACATGGCTAAGTTACAGGGTTCTCCCAACACTCGGCTCTCATATGTGGAAGTAACGGTTCAGTTCCTGGTGAAGAATTTCCGAGTTGCATATGCCATGGTAAAAGTTCCATGCTTGGTGAATAATTCTACAACGGTGTCGCTGCATAGTTGGAAAGCACCTGCTTTAGGGTTGACTTTGGTTTCACTACATCCATTTCACCCAATTATTCCAATGGAACTAGAAAAGACCACGTGGATAAGTTCCAGTGTTTTCCCAAGACTCAGCGTGCATATGCCATGGTATCTGACCCATTTGTTCAGATGGAGCTCAAAAACATCCACATGGCTAAGTTACAGCGTTGGCCCAATAGTTTGCTCATGTATGACATGGTAAAGGTTTGGTTATTGGTGAAGAATTCTACAACTGTGCAACATGCATCTTCTTTCCATAACCGCTCTGAGATTTTCCATAACTAGGTAAATATTCCTTCCCATACAGTTATCTGCTATAGATATTGTATATATATATATATATCTATATTATTTGCAATGGAATAATCTAAATTGTGTTTTGGTTATATTCTTTTCTAACCTTCATTTAAATCAACTTTCATGTGTAGGTAGGGCTGCTAAGGGAAATGGTCTTCGATTTAACATGTAAGTTATGGTTTAAGCCTATGGCTCTTACCCTATTCTGGTTCTTTAAGGGAGGCATTGCATATTTTCACGGTCATGTTCTCAGTCTACGACTATCAGTTGGCTCTTATTCTTCGATGATATTTGGCCATTGTGGGGAAAGATATCTGAACAGATGGTTTAACTTATCATGCTATTCCATATATGCATTCGGTAATTTTATTTTGTTTAATGTTTCTCAGGGTTTGGATACCATATAGGTTTTGGACATTTGATTAAGTCAACTTATAGTTTTTTACCACTTACAGTCGATTTGCTCCTTTACGGTCTTGAATGGAACCCTAGGGTTTATTTATATTTAAATAACAATACTATACATTATCATTTTCTCTACCATTTATTTTGATCAAAAGTTTATTTTTACATGCATAAAAAATACCTTGCATATGTACATAATTTGTTTGCACAACCGTTACCTTAAACCTAATGCTCAGGTTTCGGCTCCGCTAGGTTTATGTTTGGTTATTATGCTTCTACTTTGTTTGGCTTATTGTTGGAATTTATGGTTCAACTATGTTTCAGTTTATTCTTGGTTATTATGGTTCGTCTCTCCTCAATTTATTCTTAGTAATTATGCATAGGATCTGTTTCAGTTTATTCTTGGTTATTTTTTTTAACAAAAACCGAAAAGAGGATTTTATAAAACAGGCTGTGCACAGCCATTCATTACAGCAGAAGCAAGGAAAGGTATTCTTGCAATTCAAAATTGGTGCACAGTAGGCTTATCCTGAAAGTTTTCCAAAGGAATGCATTCAAAACTCTACCAAAATAGCTAATGTCTCGGGTAGTATATACCCTTACATACTGATTACATAAAAAAAGACAGAAATACATATATCCATAATAAGAAAAGATAGATTAAGGGTTGCCTCTGAAGTGCCTGGGCTACACTACTGATTCTTCCTCCATAGGCTGCTCCGCTTCTGCAGTTGCTCCATTAACTCAGCTCCCCCTATTCATGGCGATCAACCGTTCAAGATCTTCCTAGATTCTGTCTACTTTACCCATCATCTCACGTAGGTTGCTTTCGTTGTCATCAATCCGGGAGTCATGGTTACTGATTTGCAATGAAGTATAGCTCACAGTTTCTCCCATGCTTTTGATTTCCTTCGCCATTTCCTTGTTATCCATAACTCCAATTGCAACCATCTCATACAGGCGCCTCAGATTCTTCTTAATGTCCATGATACCTGCATTATCTCCAGCTTGCACCATGGTTTCAGCTTCCTTAGAGATCTTAACACTATCAAACTGATAGTGCAAAAAATGAGAAGCAAGGGCACTGTCCGGATAATCAGCCAAGGGGGAACTAAGAAAACGACTCAGAACTGAGAGCTCCTGCTACAATACATGACTCCCGTTCCTATCAGAGTATGCCAGAGTTCCCACGGCTCCTTCCTGCCACCCAGTGCAGAGGCAACCCAGAACAAGATTCAGACTTCTAGAATGCGCAAGCTTAGAACCCAAACCAGTGCCAATAGACCAAGACGCAGAAGGAGAATTGCATTGACACTTGGAGAAAGCTGCGAGAGCAAGCCTCTCCTTCACAAAGGAGCGAGTGATGGGGAGAGTCTGCCATGGGATGCCCTGCAGCCTCCCTCCTTCAATGCCTTTCACCACATTCAAAAGGATACTCACAGCTTCAGAAGAACCAGAGAGGATCGGAGCCGAATAGATATGCATAGCGCTGCAATGAGGTGGCATAAGAGAATAGGCAAAGAAGGAGAAAACGTGCGAGAGGTAATGACAATTAACCAAAGGCCTGAAGAACTTAATGCCTACAGAGTTCGAGAGGTTGAAAGGACAGGGAGGAAACCACGCGGCCGAGGGAAAGGAGCTGACAAGACGAGGGGATAAATGCTTTGAGCCGCCGTGGAGGAAGTGGAGGCCAGATGCAAGAAAGGGATAAGGAGTGGGGTGAAGAAAATAGGATGAGGAGAAAAGAGAAGGGAGAGGGGGGAAAAGAAAGGGATGAGGGGAGGAAGGAATGGAGGGATAAGGGGAGGAAAGCAAAGAGTGAAGAGAGGAAAGGAATGAAAGAGGAGGAGAAAGGGGGGCTAAAAGGCTTTCAATGAAATGGAGGAGAGATAAGTTCTTTAAATGAAGAATTCGAAAGTTGTGAGGTCGGAGAGGGAGCTTCCAGAACCACATTTAAGGGATAAATTTGAGGGTGGGATGGTTTCCATCCTAGCTGTAATGACCTTGTGGGAGAGAGGCTCCCACATTAGCCATACTGTCTGCTGCTGTATTATTATGTCGAAGGATTTGGAAAGCCTCATAGGTACTAGACATGAGAAGCTTTGCTTTTTCAAATATGCGGCGACACTTGACAACTCCGGTAGGGTATCCATTGGTCAATTTGAGGATGACATGCATGGAGTCCCCAAAGATCAAGACCTTGCGAAGCTTCTTATCCTTTAGAATCTGAAGGCCCTGGATAAGAGCCAGCCACTCTGCTTCATTGTTTGTTCTGTTACCCAGCCCCCATGCGAAAGTTTGTTCTACATATCCTTCGGGATTCATGAGAATCCCCCCCGCGCCTGCCACCCCTAGTTTATTCTTGGTTATTATGCTTCGTCTCTGTTTCAGTTTATAATTATTTCAATTTATCGATAGAGTTTATGACTACGTAGAGAGGGGAGAGGGTTTATTTATAATTTTAGCTAGGAAATACCCAATCTTTGGCAACCATAATAGTATTCTAGTGTATGATTGACTATACAAAAAGCTAAAAGAATATAATAACAAAAATAATTAATTTGATTTAAACCATAATTTTATTATAACAATAGAATGGATTTTATCTATTTCATTGAAATGATTAAATCTCCTATATCTCTCCTAAGTAGAGACAAATTTTATGACTGAGTAGAGAGGGTTTATCTTTATTTTTAGTTTCATTTATTTTCATAAAAAAATACACTTCAATTCACTGTATTTTCAATCCTCCCCATGGTTATTAAAAGGTCTTTTCCTTGGGTTATTAAAAGGTCTTCCCTTTAGCTTATTAAAAGGGCATACATGCTAGACTTCTAATCGTAAGTTAGGGTAGAGGGAACAAGGGTTTATTTTTAAACTATTGTAAAACTTGTTCAACCATCGATTATCTTTAACCATGATCAACAATGATATTTTTAATATCATTGACAATCTTAGTACATAACCATTAATAAAAAAATCATAAAAATTATTTTATAGGAAAAGCATTTTAGGTTTTGGCAAACACTGTAGCTTAGCCATGTGGTTGTTTTTTAGCTCCATCCTAACAAATGGGTCCTTTACCATGGCATACGCAAGTCGATTGTTGGGAGTTATTTTTATTTAAACCATAATCCTATTATAACAATAGAATGACTTTTATCTTTCCATTGTAATTGTAATAGAATGGATTATGTTTGTTTCTTTGAAATTACTAAAGGGAATACAGGATAAACATGTAATCATAAGTTTAAGTAGAGGAAATAATGGTTTATTTTGAAACTATGGTAAACCTTGTTCAACCATCAACTACATTTCACCATGATCAACAATTATATGAAAAATTAGTCAATGTTAGTACATAACCATTAAGAAAATAAAAAAAAATGTTTTATAGCAAAAGCATTTCAGTGTTGGGCGAACACTGTAACTTATCCATGTAGTTGTTTTTGAGCTCCATCCGAACAAATGGGTCATTTACCATGGCATACACAAGTCGAGTGTTGGACCAACACTCTAATTTAGCCATCTGGTTGGTTTTTTGAGCTCCATCTGAACAAATGGGTGAAATGGATGTATTGAAACCAAAGTCAATCCTAACTCAGGTGCTTTCAATCTTAGTAGATAATCATTAAGATTAACATGTAAAAATTATATTATAATTATGATAATATATATATATATATTCAAAGATAATATAATTATACCATAACTATACCTAGTAAGCAAAAGCTATGTCTGATTAAAATATCTAGCCATGTGGTTGTTTTCTGAGGTCCCTCCAAAGTCAACCATAACCATAACCATGGTCTATTTTCAATCTTAGTAGATAACTATAAAAATTATATTGTAACTACAATATCATATACAGATAGATAGATAGATATACCTAAAAAGCATATCCTAGGCAATCTTTGAAAATGAAAGAGCTTTATTTGAAGAAGATATTTGGATGGGAAGGACTTCCAAACTTATGGAAAATATCAGAGCAGTGATGGACAAAAGATGCATGTTGCACAGTTGCATAAATCTTCACCAAGCACTAGACCTTTACCATGGCATACATGAGCAAAGTGTTGGGCCAACACTGTAACTTAGCCATGTGGCTGTTTTTTTATCTCCATTCCAACAAATGGGTGAAATGGATGTAGTGAATCCAAAGTCAACCCTAACCCGAGTGCTTTAAATCTTAGTAGATAACCATTAACAAAATCATGAAATTTATATTATAATTATAATCTCATATACATATATTATTATTATTTTTCATATACATATATGAAAAATAAATATTATATTTTATATTTAAAAAAATGTAGTTATTAACCTAAATACATTTTTTTGTAATAATGTAGTTACTTTGGTAGGTAGCTTAAACCACATTTTCGAATAATTATAAAGTGTCAACCATATTTTGTAAAATATTTATTTAAAAATTAAATCTTAAATAATATTAGATAAATAACTAATAGCTAGATAATTCAAGTTAAAATTAAAAATTAAAATTTGCAACTATACTTTTCTTGACTCTCTTTAGAATATTTTTTTGTAAACTTATACAAATCACTAAAATATTTCTGATAGTTTAATGAATACAATGAATGGTTAAATTGTGAAAGAAAGTATGGCTACTAAAGATTCTTAAGGGGCCGACCACTAAAAATTCACCATAGACTTGATTAGATTGAACCAGCCCTAAGTAACGAACTCAGCCTAAGGCCGTGACGTGGAGGTCGGTCATCTATTGTTTACCAAGAAAAACACAGAAGGAACCAAGTGTAAACCTTGGGCCAAAAGGGATGTGGAAGCGTAAAATTGTGAAGAACTTAAGTGCTTCCGCAACCTGCAATCCGCATTGTGGAAGGAAATATTGTAAAGATTTTATGGCTTTCTACAACCTGCATTGTAGAATCGGAAAGCGGAAAGTTAGTATTGTAAAGAACTTAGAAGTTTCCACAATTCACAATCCGCATTGCGGAAGCATAAATTCAGAAGGAAATTATGTAAGAAGACTTAAGGTTTTTGCAATCTACAATCCACATTGTGGAAGATGGAAAGAGAAGAGGAAATTTTAGTAAGGAACCTAAGGGTTTCTGCAACCTGTAACACGCATTGTGGAAGCGGATTTGCGAAAGGTAATTTTGGTAAGGATTTTAAGTATCCCATAATTCACAACCCGCATTGTGGAAGCGAAAAGGAGAAAGGATAAATCGTGAAGGATTTAGGGGTTTCCACAATCTGCAATTCGCATTGCGGAAGCAGAGTTGCGAAAGGGAGAAAGTGTAAAGGTTTAAGTGCTTTCTGCAATCTACAATCCACAATCCACATTGCGGAAGTGGAAATTGTGGAAGGGTAAAGTTGAAATAGAGTATGAGCTTTCCACAATCCACAATCTGCATTACAGAAGGGGGAAATGGTAATGGCTTTTGTGTTTTCCGCAATCCGCAATCCGCATTACGGAAGGAGGACAGTGGAAGGGTAGAATCTTAGAGCAATCTGCATTACAGAAGAGGGGTTACGAAAGGGTATAATCTTAGTGTGGTTAAGCGTTTCCACAATCCGCATTGCGAAAGTGGAGTTGTGCAAGGAGAGGTCCGTTGCAGATGGATTTCTACGGAACACTTCTAAGCTTAAGTTTTGGAAACCCGACTAGTTAGAGGATGAAAGATAGATCTTAAGGATATCCTTGCTAGGGTTCTTGGTAATTTCGTGATGTTTGAGGTATACCATCTTCTAACATTCCAAAATAAAACACTCAATATAAAATATTTCAACTTTTTTTTTTAAATCTTATTATTTTTCGACTTAGACTTAGACTTTACATGTTACCGCTACTTCATCACTGAAAGATTTGAAAGGCTAAACAATTGGTGAACTAAGTTTTTGAAGAACTTAAGTGCTTCTACAACGTGCAATCCGCATTGTGGAAGTGTTTTTGTGGAGGGAAATAGTGTAAATATTTTAGGGCTTTCTGTAATTCGTAATCTGCATTGCAGAAGCAGAAAGTGGAAAGTTAGTATTGTAAATAATTTAGGGGTTTCCACAATCTGCAATCTGTATTGCGAAAGCGGAAAGGTGGAAGGTAATTTTAATGTAAGAAGACTTAAGGTTTTCGCAATCCACATTGTGGATGCGGGAAGGAGGAAAGGAAATTTTAGTAAGGAACCTAATGGTTTCCGCAACCCTCAATCCGCATTGCAGAAGGTAATTTTGGTAAGGATTTTAAGTGTTCCACAATCTGCAGCCCGCATAGCAGATGCAGAAAGGCAAAAGGAGAAATCTTGGAGGATTTAGGGATTTCTACAATCTGTAATCCACATTGTGGAAGCAGAGTTGCAGAAGGGAGAAAGTGTAAAGGTTTAAGTGCTTTCTGCAATCCGCAATCTGCATTGCGGAAGTGGAATTTGCCGAAGGGTAAAATTGAAATAGAGTATGAGCTTTCCACAATATGCAATCTGCATTGCAGAAGCAAGGGGGAAATGGTAATGGATTTTGTGTTTTCCGCAATCCATAATCTGCATCGTGAAAGCGGAATTGCAGAAGGGTAGAATCTTAGTGTGGTTAAGTGTTTCCGCAATCTGCATTGAGGAAGCAGATTTGCAGAAGGAGAAGTTTGTTGTAGAAGGATTTTTGTGGAAGACTTCTAAGCTTATGTTTTGGGAACTTGACGAGTTAGAGGATGAAAAATAGATATTAAGGCTATGCTTCCAAAGGTTCTTGGTAATTTTGTGATGTTTGAGGTATACCATTTTGTAACGTTCCAAAAAAAAACACTCAATACAAAAGAGTTTAACCTTTTTTTTTATATATCTTATTATTTTTCAACTTAGACTTAGACTTTACATGTTACCAATACTTCATCACTGAAAGGTTTGAAAGGTTAAACACTTGGTGAACTGAGTTTGTTCACGACAAGTTAATGAGCTAAAGAAGTTGAACTACAAATTTTATAAGATCTTTGGATAGAATAGGGAAAGGTCTGTTGGTTTAAACCTCCAAACTTACTTAGTGTTTTGCTAACATATATTTGCTGTACATGTTCAAGGCCAAAGTTTGCAAACACTTGGAAAGGGTTCATGTTCTAAACTTGGAGTCTATAAGGAAAAGAAAGATAGAAATCAATACACCCAAAAATACTATAGACATGCACCCAAACCACATAAATTTAAATAAGTTGTATATAAACTTTCAATTCCACAAATGGTTGACAGTTGTAAGGAAATGGTACTAGGGTTGACTTGTGTATGGATAAAACCATTTGGTTTTTTCTCAGGTTCTGTCGAAAATATCCTCCTCCTTTCACTGTAAACTGCGACTATACACTTGGTTTTTACTGTGCAAATCCTACATGTGTTGGTTATTACCATGATTTATTTGGTCGTTCTTTACATCTTCACATGTGTTTTGAGCATTGAGTCTTGGGTTTTCAAGACTCGACTCATTGCAAATGTTTTATAGAGTTTTTGCTGAGGGTTTTAGCTTGGTGTTCTTTTGCCTACTAGTTTACTCGCTCACACGTAAATGTCATCAATTTTAACTATGTTTAGTCTGTTAATTTATTTACACTAGTATCCAGCTAAAATCGAATGTGCAATGTTTGTTTACAAGTATGGCCTTCACTGCAAAAGCTAGGGAGTTAAAGGGTAAGTTCAATGGTTTAAAGTAAGAGATCTTTCCTTGTTATTTTCGAAGGAGCATTGTTTAAAGATGTCGACTTGTCAAGTATTTAGGTTTTCAAAAGTTGTTTGATATTATTGTACTGTGGCTCGATAAGGAGTCCTTCATCAAAGTGTTTTACCTTTCAAGCCATTCAACTTCTGCACATTGGTAATTTTTAACTAGATAGTTTCGTTCTAAGGATTTGGAACGATGTATAGCTTGCTACCATTTGTAGTTACAATTTCTTATACTGAGTGTTTTATAAGAAGACTTAAGGTTTTATCAATCCTCAATCCGCATTGCGGAAGTGGGAAGGTGGAAAAGAAATTTTAGTAAGGAACCTAAGGGTTTCCGCAACTCGCAATCCGCATTGCCGAAGTGGATTTACAGAAGGTAATTTTGGTAAAGATTTCAAATGTTCCGCAATATGCATCCGGCATTGCGGGGAAGTGGAAAGGTGGAAGGAAAAATTGTGAAGGATTTTGGGGTTTTCGCAATCCGCAATCTCCATTGCCGAAGGAAGAAAGATTATGTTACAATAATGTAGAAAGGTGTTTCCTCTAAAACATAAAACTACTTTGCGTCTGCAAACCTATTGCTCACATTTAGGCTCGCTTAAGTTTATTTTGGGTTTTTATGCTTTGGCTCTGTTCTCCTTATCGTTGGAATTTATGTTTCAACTATGTTTCACTTCATAGTTAGTAATTATGGTTAAGCTCACTCTCTAAGTTTATGATTCTTGGTCTTGGAATAGGGTTTATTTATAATTTTTTATTACTACTGCTGTTATTGTATTTTACTACTGCTACATGTAATTGATAATACATTAAGATGTTTCCTAAGCATGTATTTGACACTCATAATAGCAAGCTAGATAAGTTTAGCATACTTGCAGTCATAATTCACGGTTTTCTTGCAGGATGATAAATCACACCTCCTCTCCGTGCAAGATGATTAGCATGACACATTCAGAGTTTTCCTAAGCAGCTAGTAATAGTCCAGTTCACGCTCCGAATCTTCTTCGTGCAATGGTAGGAAACATCTTACTATTACCAATTCAATGCTATATAGGGATTACACTCCATGAGCAGGAAACCGCCTAAAAACCGTTAGTGAACTGCAGCTCCACGAACTACAACTGTAGAGAATAGAATAGTTATTGAACTGCAGCTCCACAAACTCCAACTGGTTACACTTGTCAATCTGGAACTCCACGAACTCCAACTCCTTACACTTGTCAAATATTAAGACTATTCAAGGACTACACATTTAATCTAAACTGTACATTTGTCTCTTTGTCGTGAATCTTGTCAATCTACTAATCCAAGTCCTAATCCCAAAAATATAAGAAGTATTAGGCCTCTCTACATAATTATATGGAAGTTTTATAAGAACTATCATCTACCTTGCAAGATATACTTTAAATAATGCTTAATGAAGGGCTCTTTTATGCCAACCTACTATACTATAAGAGTCTTCCATGTTACGGTTCTATCAATTTAGTTACTTCAAAATTTATTCAACCCTAAAACCTTGTTGCAAAAGTGAAATAACACACTCATGGAATTAGAGCAGGAGGATTTCTACCAAATGGCACAACTAAAACGTACTTTGGCGTCCAGACCCCCACCAAGTGGAGTCTCTGGAGCAGGCTTCAAATTTGAAGCCTTCAGATCCCTTCAAAGGCCATTTTAAACGTCATAGAAGGCCACAAGGAATTTTACCATACAAAAAAAATTTAGTTTCATTTCCAGCACTTCAATAATGAAATTGAGTAAGCCTCGGTAAATTTGCAATAGAAGGGCAGCTACAAAATTTGCCTATTTAGGGATACAGTGGACTATGGGAGAGCTGGGACTCAGAGCCTTCCCAAGTGCCCTTGAATAATTGGATCATGGATGAGGATCTCAGTCCCAATTGACACGGACCACGGTGGGCCACTAGGCTGCCTAGTGCCAAGTTCAATTCGGTGAGTCAAGATTGTGACTCATGATTCGATGTTCACTTTCAAAGCATTTAATGGCATTACTGATTCACCAACTTCATTAAATCTTGGTATGAGATGATGCCACCTGCCAACTCGATTTTCCATCTGTCATCTTATTGTTCACCAAGTCACGTGATCTCATAACTTACAAGTCACTTGAGTATTTGAGTATATGATGTGAAATTAAATACTCATATGAGTCATATCTATGGAAGGTGAATTGATTTGATAACCCTCCACTGTCAAGGCTCCGTAAGGAAAATCTAATGGTGTTGTTTTTTGGGTTACAACTTACAAGTTGCTATTTACAATGCATTGAGCAATCTTTGCTAGATTTGAACCTAATCTTGTCCAATGGGTATGTAAGTTTCCAGACCAGGGTTTCACCCAGTGCTAGACATTTCTATTATGACCACCACAAGACTGGGATGATGGATCTTTGATAGCAGGCTAGAAGCACGCCACCCTTTGTTTGTGCTCATGAATCATATCCTATACTAGTTGGTCTAGGATTCTAGGATTTATTCCAATTTCCATTCATTTACTGGTGTCAGAATCATTTGAATCAGCCCTCCCAGTATCCCAAGGTCCACCTAGGCCTCTTAGTCTACCTGTCTCATCGAAGGAAGGGGGTTAGGAAGTAGAGACAAAGGAAACTGGAATGGAGGTCCAGCCAAAGAGGATGGTTGTACAATATGCATATAGTCATTTCTAAAAGAAACGAAAGAATTTGTCATATACCTAACTAAATATTATCATTACTTAATTTGTCAGGATGCTTACATGGTAACTCTTGCGCCCAAGCTGTTTATGAGGGTTTCCTATGTCTACAATGGCTACGATTTAGAGAGGCTCATTCCCATCATTATAGCACCAGTGGGTTTCTCCTACAAGTATTGCTATTATGTCTCCCCTCCTCACTCACCTAACCTTTTGACTTGAGTCCTCTTCTTCTTCTTCTTCTTCCTCACGTGGGCTCTCTGATCTACGCCCTGAGTGTCCTCATAACGAAGAATGATCTCTGAAAGTCTCTGGAAACCTTGGGAAAACAATACCCAGTTTTCCCTCACCTGCACATATATATCTATGTTATGTAGAAGCAACTATAAAATGTTTTTTTTTGTAATCATGTGAAATACACAAACATGCATTCACCTACCTCGGGTAAGGTAAACCAACTCAGGGGCGCTGGGATATTATGGAATTGAGATGGCATTGCTTCCAATCATCTTTCTGTAGAAGGAAACGGTTGCACACTCTAATTCCTCGTTGTCTTCTACAGTGGGAAACTCGAAGGTTCCACCTTTTTCACAGGTAGAAGTAAGAGAAACAAAGGTAGAATGTTGGGTAGGCTGGATTAAGCTTCCCCGAACTTAAAGAGATTGGTGAAGTCTGTGAAAAAAAACATTATTTTGGGTTTACGAGTATAGGACAGTCGGAGGTCGGGACTCAGACTCTCAACTCTCCAATTCTATGCTTCAGTGTCTCCCTAAATTCTATTTCCTCCAGAAGATTATGCACAACTAAGCTGTCGATTTGGTTGTCGTGAATTTACAGGTATGTATAGCATTTTACACTTGTGTAACATTTTATATGTGGATAAAAGTTAAATGTGTTTCTTGTTGGAGTTCCTTCTGGTTCTATAAATATAAGGGTTTAAAATTTCTCCATCCAAAATGTTGTTTGAAATTTGTAATGTATTATGCGATTGCGTTTCCGCCAGACTAAGTCTCGATACTCAATAGAAGTAACCTTAAAAAACCCAGTATTTAAATGAAATCAGAGCCAAAATAATGTATACTTTTCATTGTCTAGGACCACAACTTCGTTTGGGCGGAGGAGCGAGAAGAAAGAGCGTTGTATTTGAGTTCCAAATCTGTCAATGTTACTTATGTGCTATGAATTGTAAACATTAGGTTTAAAGAAAGAACAATATTTGAATATAAGTGTTTGAATTGTTCCAATTTCCTTAATGAAATCTAATAGTTGAAAGGATAAAATATTTAACAACGGACTCTGTAAATGTTGTAGACTCTGACCCCTTCATTTTCTTGTCAGCCTTCTAATAATGGAAACAAGAAGTACAAATTGTCTACCAATATATCTAAACAAGGGAATCCCTTGACGAACGTTCATGAATGAGGGACTCGGAGTGAAATGATCTAGCGAAGAAAATGATTTCAACATCCGTATTGTCACAAACCTCCCAAACGTGTGTTTATGATTCGTCTTCCTTTTTGACTTTGGTAGAAACTAGACACCCAACTTGTAGTGATAGTTGTTGGAGAATTTAAAGTTCTTCCTTATAGTGGACTAATAAATACTTAACCTTTTTGATAGGGCTGATAAACTCGATATATATTGGAGGGACTATCGATAATCTACCTAAAATTGGGGATTTATTTTGATCACTTCGAATTGGGGTATAAAATTGATATACATTGGATGGACTATCCATAATCCACCTAAAATTGGGGCCTTTGTTTGATCACTTTGATTTGAGCATGTGGGGAGTACATGATTCAATTCTAAAATTAACTCCTAATTTTAAGGTTAATAAAAAAGTTTCTCCGTGAAAGCATTAGGTATTACATTCTGGGGTTTTTCTTTTAGGTAGGCCCAATCACACTTGACCAATAGAGCCACCATCAAGCTGAATCAATCCTCCATTCAAAGGTCCTTCCAATGCCTTATTTTATCAATGACCTAACAACCGAGTATTTCATCGAACCGACAAGAATTGTCCCTTATCTAAGTTCAATAAACTATATACTCCAGGGACTAGGAGAGTACATGGTTTACCCCACTAATTCCTTGTAAATGTTGAATCACTTGAGATTTCTTCTTATTGTCATTTTTTCTATACATTATTTTTAATAAATAATAAAATTTTGTTGTACACTCAAAGTTTCAAATAAAAATAATGATTTATTTTTACATGTCAACATTGAAGGGTTCAAAGTGAAATGGGACCCTACCCTTCAAATTTGATCCCTGCTCTGGAGTCATGTATAGAGGTGCCAAATCTCCACGAGTCCACCCTCACTTTTCGCTTCCGTGCTTGTGGAATGCGAAAAGTAAAGCTTTCTGGCTACGTTAGCTGTGATGTTCAAGTACAGATAGGCCGCTTTGATAATAAAGATATGGACTATAAAATCAAATATTAAACAAAACAATAACTACTCTTTAGCGCGATAACTCACGGAGGATTGTTTTATAATAAATTTTAGTTAAATTATAACGCATACCTTCGAAGGTAATGAGTACACGGGCCCTACTGTAATTATGAATTATGAGTACAGTAATTGCTTTTGCTTTTCATAAAAGGGACATAGTACTGTAAAATTACAAAATGTACAAAATTTATAGGTGTATTTATTTGAATGTGGGGTGGATTAAGTTTTATATTTTTCTAGGATTCCATTAGACTCAAATAAATGTACTTTTTAATCAGAATTTTGGTAATAAGTATAATTAGAAATTATAGTATTTTTATTTGAGAATTTGGATTAGATTACAGTATATACTTTTTTAAGATTGTAGGAGGATGAGACAAGTGTATTTTTTTTATGGTTGTACTAGATGAAAATTTTGTAGTGATTGATTTTATTGGAATGTTTTGAAATTTAAAATAAACAATTATAAAAAATAACTTACAGATGATCAAAGAATCACTTTATAAAGAACAGTTCATGGCAACTAAAAAATTGTGAAATAAAAATATAATATAAAAAATAATAGATAGTAATAATTAAATCAATAACAAGAAGAATGCATATAATAACATGTAGCTAAAAAATAGAACTACATATTTCAACTAATTTAACTATAAAAAAATATAAAAATAACAAAAAAAGAAATTCCAAATTCTATTCCATGCATTATCTCTCCCCCTTTTAATTTATATGAACATAATCCAAGCAAAAACGATACCAACATAATCCAAGCACAAACTATACCAGCATGCTACTAACTGTGTTTCATGCTTGATAGTAATAATTAAATCAATAACAAGAAGAATGCCTATAATAACATGTTATTATAGCTAAAAAATAGAACTACTTGCTTCAACTGGTTTAATTAAAAAATAAAAAAATTTCCAAATTCTATTCCATGCATTATCTCTTCCCCTTTTAATTTCTATGAACATAATCCAAGCACAAACTATACCAGCATGCTACTAACTGCCTTTCATGCTTGATTACAACACATACCTTTTTGACAGTTAATCTTCAACTTTGAAGATTAATGACAGAGCTATGTTTGCAAAATAAGCTGGGAGGGATTGTAATTATGAGTGCATTATTTGTTTTTCATATCAACAACTCATTCTTCAGCCGTTGGTGCAGCAGCTTCAGCACTTCCCCATCCCATTGCAAACTGGAGCACCCGCGCAAGTCAACACGTTGGAGGTCCCTCCAGTTCCCAACTGAACCTGGGAGCATATGCAAATTGAAGCACTCATGCAAGTCAATACTTTGGAGGTTTATCCAGTTCCCAATTGAATCCGGAAGCATCTCCAAATTGGAGCACCTGCTCATGCTAATACGTTGAAGGTTCGTCCAATTCCCAACTGAATCAGGGAGCATCTTCAAGTTGGAGCAGGAGTCCAAGTTGATACGTTGGATGTTCGTCCAGTTCCCTACTGAATCTGGGAGTATCTTCAAAGGGCACATGTACAAGTTAATCGAAAATTTGAGGTTCGTCCAGTTTCCAACTGAATCTGGTAGCACCTGCAAACTGGAGCAACCACCCAAGTCAATGTTTTGGAGGTTCGTCCAGTTCCCCACTGAATCTGGGACCATCTGCAAATTGGAGCAACATATCAACTCAATACTTTGGAGGTTAAACCAGTTTCCTACTGAATCTGGAAGCGTCTTCAATTTAGAGAACCACTCCATTTTAATACGTTTGAGTTTTGTCCAGTTCCCAACTGAATATGGCAGCATCTGTAAACAGGAGCAATCAATAGATTGGAGGTTCTTCCAGTTCCCAACTGAATCAGGGAGCGTCTTCACACTGGAGCAGTCAATATGTTGGAGGTTCTTCCAGTTTCCAACTGAATCTGGGAGCATCTGCAAATGTAAGCAGTCAATACTTTGGAGTTTCGTCCAGTTCCCAACTGAACCTGGGAGCATTCGCAAAGCTGAGCAATCGGCCAAGTTAATACGTTGAAGGTTCGTCCATTTCCCAACTGAATCTGGGAGCATTGGCAAAGTTGAGCAACCGTGCAAGTCAATACGTTGAAGGTTCGTCCATTTCCCAATCGAGTCGGGGAGCATCTGCAAATGGGAGCACCGGCCCAAGTCAATACTTTCGAGGTTGGTCCAATTTCCAACTGCATCTGGGAGAGAGATTATTTTTCCACAGTTCTTTAACTCCAAGTGTTGCAATGAAGGTATATCAAAGAATTCGTCTGGCAAAGTTTTAAGATCAACCGGAGCCCCATCGATATCTGTCTTCCAACAAAGGACAAATTTCTGGAGGTACTTCAACATGCCAATGGACTTTGGAACCTCTAAAAGGTTAGCATCAATATCCAATTCCCTCAATTGCAGTGGTGCCTGCAATGTTCACATTTTCAAAATTGGGTTTGACTCTTTTGGTGTCAAACTCTGGACATGCAAACTTTTACGATATGAAGAAAATACAAAAAAACATTACTGTAAAATAACATAACTACCTAAGATTCATGTTGCCAGAGTGTTTCCAAATTCCCTCCCTTTATATATAAAACTCTTAAACTCTTTATTGTTATAGACAAAGGTAAGCAGGAGTACGGACAGTTCTCCCACCGAAGATATATTAGTTCTGGTAACAGCCCAACACTGAATATGCGCTCCACACAATAACCGTCAGCCCTAAGCAGCTGCAACCTGATTATACTATTTGACAAACGACTGCCGGCAAGCTCTGCAAGGTTTTCAAAAGATTGCTCAGGGCTATTTGCGTGAACCATGCTGATTCCACGCACCTGAATTGTTCCCCCGAGCTGTTAGAAACAGAATTGACAATTTTGCAAAAACTACTAAGAACTTAAAACATGAAATACATAATTTTGATGACAGCCCTATTTTGAAAGTATGGCGAAAGCTTCCACTTACAGGTAATTGGTCCAACAGACGATTAAAAAGAATGTCCCAGTTCCAAAGCCGATGAGGAGTTTCCTTCTTTGCGATATCTCTGCCAAGGTCTCTCAAATAGTCATGCATTCGTATACAGCTTTCATAGTCGACCTCCACAAGGCATCTGTTTTCTAGATTGCGAAGACCCAGCCATCCTTCCCAACGGGATCCGTCCCATATTCTTATGGCGGTATCTCTGTCCTCTCCTATAAAGAAACAGGCAATATCTAAGAATATGTGCTTCTCCTCTTCATCCAGACTGTCGTAGCTAATTTTGAGTCTCCTCATTATATCGCTCGGAAGTATTTTGGAGATTTTGTGCAATTGTGCTTCCCAATACTTCAAATCTTTTCCACAAAGGAGCGCTCCAATTACTTTAAGAGACAATGGCAAACCATCGCAGGAATCCAAAAACTTTTCAACCAGTCCTTCAAACCCTGTAACTGGATATGGCTGGTCGAAGGCATGAGAGCAGAATAGCTCTAGGGAGTGATGTCGATTTAAGCCTGTCTGCTTGTAAATAAATGACTCCTCAATCCCTGAACTTGTAAGAAGATCCTTGTTCCTAGATGTAACTAAAATTAAGCTCCCTGAATGAATGCTATGTTTTAATGGAGAAAATAATGCATCAAATTGATCAATATGATCGACATCATCCAAAACTACGAGAGCCTGGTGAGCAGATGTGAGATGTCTTTTGAGTTTTTCATTACCTTCATCAGCACTGTTTATTTGTACATCAGATTGAGCCAAGTCCGCCAAGTCTCTAAGAAGTATATTCTGCAAAGAACTTAGCTTCGCTGAGTTTTCTCTCACATCAGGTACAAAACAAGATCGATCATAATTTGATTTGTGGCTGTTAAAAAACTCTTTTGCGAGGGTCGTTTTTCCAACCCCTCCCACACCCACAATTCCTACAACTCTAACCTTCTCGCTTTGCCGCTGCAAGATCATTGTATTTTCCACATCTTTTACTTTCTCATCGAGACCAGTGGGGTATTTGGCGACAAGCAGAGGTGTTTTACTCACCTTTTTCAATACTTGCTGAACGACCTTATCGGTTAGCTGCCCCTCGTCACTGAATAATATACACAATAATAAAAAATAAGAAACACGATAACCTTTCAATCGAACAAACTAAAATATACAGAATCAAATAAAATGACTACAGAAAACGCACCTTTCAATCGAGCAAACTAAAATATACAGAATAAAATGACTATAGGAAACGCTTACAAAAGAGAAATGATAGACCTACAATCCAGCCAATTGAAAACCAAGATTACAAAGGAGAGGTGTAGACTCTTACCGGTTACATGCGTTCAACTCAAAACCGCTTATTTCTGCAACAACAGAAAGAGCATTCCTCCATTTTTCAATAGTATGGGAGTCGTATCGTGGTTGAGAATCGAATGTTCTCTTCTTTTCCAGGATGCGCAGAGCTTGAGCATACACTCCATCTCCACCCCGCGTCCATCTAAGTTCTGACGGATTGACATCATAGAAAACCGGAAGAATTGTTGACCCCGACTCCAACATGAGTAGGAGTTCATTGAGGCACCAATGTGACTCGGCATATCTAGAAGAGAAAATAGCTATGTGGACTGAGGCTGTTTTAATGGCCCCTTCGATTTGAGGAGTCAAGTTGTCTCCCCCTTGCAATTCTTCAACGTCCAGAAAGACTCTTAATCCATGTGTAACAAGGCGATGGTAGAGATGGCTTGCAAGGCCTTTCTTGACATCAGGGCCCCGGTGATTAATAAAGACGTCGTAGTGAGAGTAGTTGTTGCCAATGCTGTATGGGGTACTGGAGGTGGACGCAGAAGCCATGGGATGAGATATATGAGAGACCATCCAAATTTTCGTTTGTGCCGGCCCAGCTGCGCCTTTGTTACTCTCTGTGTTTCTATATACTATTTGGCTTATCAGTTGAAAACAAAACTGCACTGGAATCTGGTTGATTTCTGTATATCTTACCTATTTCCTCTCTCTTTTGTTGTTATTTTTTTCTTTAGTGATCTATGTAACTGATTATACAGATCGGGAAGCAAGCTGTTCTTGGCAATTTCCTGTATTTTTTAGTAGTGCCACCGTCCAAAGGTTACCGATAGAATAGACATAAAGCATTGAGTAGACCTGTGAAAATCTCTTTTACGACAACCACAAGATATGATTCCTTTGGTTGGTACCCAATTCGTTTTGCAAAACAGCTGGCATTCACGGACATCAGAAAATGTCGTGGCAACTTTAAAGTGTTTGGATGTAAACATGAGTGGGTGTCTCCATTGCAAGTCGATTTTTTTGTGTATAGCCGTAGAGCATCTTACGCGTCTGACCGCCTACGACGAATAATGCATGGTACACATTTAGGGAGTTGCTTACGTATGGAGGTTTGCTTTTGTCTCCTGTGGTAAGATTTTTGAACAATATAGAGCAGCGAGGAAGTTTAGTCAATGCCAAAGGTGAAACCGAAAGCTTAATGGTCGAAAACAATGACATTCAAACCGAAAGCGGATTGCTAGAGTTTACGTGACAGCGAGAGCGAACAGTAAGATAGCCGCTGGTAAGGGAAAGGTGCGAATAATTGCTTGAACTATCGAAAACAATTTTTTTTGTTATTGTTGTTGTTTTTCCTTATAATCATGAAAAACAATTTTTTTTTGTTATTGTTGTTGTTTTTTCTTATAATTATGAAAAACTCTAGCGAGTAAACCTAGAGACTATTCCAAGAAACCTCGACGAAACTATAACTTCAACGACTTTTTACTTAGACAGAAGTTATCTCCTACAACATTAACTTCAAGAGGGTTTTTACTTCTACACGATTTATGTTTAACTAGCAATTGTACCTAGGGGTACAATAAAAGAACACCGTGTTGTAATGTAAGGAAGGAGATGTGGACATATATAACAAGAAAGACAATTTGAAGTGTTGAAGAAAAAATTTTAGTAAAAAAAATGTTATGTTTGATACAATAATTTAAAACATTATATTCTTCACATAATTGGCCATTACATTATCAGAATTTCAAAAGTAATCATGAATTTTTATTTTATCTCATCGAAATGACAATGAATTGTTAGTTTTTGTAGTTCATTGTAGATGCAAAAATTTTATGCATCTATGTACTAAATAAATTTAAATTATTCATTAATGATAAAGGTTAGGGAGTAAAATATTATTTAGAGATAAAATTTTCACAAATAAGGATAAATGATTTTGATAAAAGCTGCTTGCAGTCAAAGGTGAAGTAAGCGAATTTTAGTTATAATTGAACATGCAGGCTATGGTTATGATGAAAAAGAAGGTTTTTGTTCGTCCACCTATCAGGTGTAAGCATGGAAACCTTTGATGCTAAGACCATAATGAAAAAACTCATGAAAAGTGAGAGGCATTGATCATTTCACATGGGCATATTTGTTAGATGCTCACTACTCCTCACTCCACAACCCACTCCTCTCAGGCGTCAAAAAATACTATCAATAAGTAGTAAAAATATAAAACAAATTTTTAAGTAAAACAAATATTAATGTAAATTTATATAAAACAAAATCCATAAATTAAACTAATTTATTTATAAATATAAAAATACTAATTTAAATTGTTATGATTTATAATGAACTTTCTTAATCTAATTATAACCATATAAAAAAACAGTTTTCAAATAAAACTATTTTATTTATAAATATTAAAAATATTAATTAAATTTTTATGATTTATGATGAACATTCTTAATATAATTATATAAGAAAAATAAAACATTATTTTAAATTTTTTTTTTATGATAAATAATAATAATTATTATATATATTTAATGTAATGTACTTTAATGTTGTTAATAATATTTAATTTTATGTATTAGTGATCTAATATTAAAGCATAAGAGAGCTCTTATCAATAAGTAGTAAAAATATAAAACAAATTTTTAAGTAAAAATAATTTATTTATAAATATAAAAATATTAATTTAATTTTATATAAAAAAAAATCAATAAATAAAACTAATTTAATTATAAATATAAAAATTTTTAATTTAATTTTTTATGATTTATAATGAACTTTCTTAATATAATTATAACCATATAAAACAAAATTTTTCAAATAAAACTATTTTGTTTATAAATATAAAAAATATTAATTTAATTTTTATGATTTATGATGAACATTCTTAATATTTCAAATAAAACTATTTTATTTATAAATATAAAAAATAATAATTTAATTTTTATGATTTATGATGAACATTCTTAACATATATGTGCTTAAGTTCTTCTACGATGTCTAAAGAGACCACCTTTATTCTTGGAATATTGTTCCCTTCTATAGCTTTCTTTTATGTTCTATTGTTCAAGCAAAGAGGTCCCCAACATCCTCTCTGTGCCTTGCTTTCTCTACGCTTATGCGCACCACAAGCAAGGTTGCAAACTATGACCATTATTATGATAACACAAAATGTTCACTGATAGAATGAGAAAGGCAAGTCTTCTCAAATCTCTATCACTATTAAACTCGGAGCAAGAGACAATCAACTATTGTCATTGACTGTAGTATGCACATACCCAATTAACTTGAAATCAAATTTTCATAAAAAATTGCATACCAAACTTGTGTAGGTTCAATGTTTATGTATATGGAAGTTCAATAAGGAGTAATTTAATTTGCTTGAGTTTGACGAGCTCAAATATTTCCTTAAGCTAATTTTAATATTCTAACAAACAATATTGGATAATATACATCCAATATTATGAATTTAAATGATGTTGAATTGTCTAGCTTCATATCATAAACTTATAATTAATTCTGTTATTTGAAGTTGCCTTGCCAATCTGCAAATGCAAATAATAAAGATGTCAAGTAAGGAAATGAAGCAATAAGACTTTTAGGAATTAAATATACTTTCAAAATTGTTTGTTTTTTGTTTTTTACATGCACTTTGGTAGATGGTTTTTGTTCTTTTAACACTTGTAATTTTTTTTTATTTCCTTAATATTTTTTTTTCATAATCCTACTATTGTTTTTTTATTTCGTTAATTTTTTTTTCCACAATCCTAGTGGCTAACCAATGCTTTTTTTATAACTATATACATTTACAAACCATTTTATATAATTTCATACTTTATAAAAATAAAAATAAAAATGTTTCTAAACTAATCCCATAAACCAATGTAATAATCATTATCCTCATATTTTATAGTTTAAAACCATAAAATTACAGTTTGATAGTGGTACATTGGTACAATTTGACATGTCTGATTTATTTTTTTTAACTTTTCATAAAATACATCAGCTGAAAAAAGTAAAATCCAAAGAAGATTATCACGTCCTGCGCCTTCTCAAAAGAGTGTTGCGCCTTCTCAAAAGAGTGGAGTACTCCACTCAATATTAATACATGCCACTGAGTCACTGACCTTTGTAAAAAACAAACAGCTCTTTTACACAATACAGAAGCAAGAGCTGGAAACTTGAGCTTCATAATCTGAAAGTGCTTGGTCAATTAAG
>LPNX011015990.1:156125-178456 GCA_001517045.1 Pseudotsuga menziesii
GGGTGTCGAGTCACTTCTACTCGGAGTGGTGATATTTTGGGTGTGCGTGAAGTTATTTTTTCTTGGGGTGCCTTCAAACCTGAAGCTTTGAAATTCCCCAAATTTGTTATCACATGTATGATATTTGGATATAGTTGGAGATTCAAAAGAAAAGGACCGTTCATTGAAGGGTGAAATCAGTGCTGGCCCTATAGAATGTGCTAAAACTCTGTCTCCTTCCCTTCCATTAAGAGAACACTTGACATTTTCTGAGGCCACTTTAGATGAGAAACGGAAAGAGCTTCCCAAAGTTGAACTGAAATCATAACGTAGGGATGATGCCCTTGTCAATCCATTTACAGAGTGGGGAGAATTATTTCTTAAATGTGGAGAATCATGGTCTCGAGAAGAGACAATGTACAAGTTCGTTGCAAAATCAATAAAAGGCCGGATGCCCTGCAATTATCAGACAACATATAATCAATTTGGTTTCTGTACACATCAAAACGGAATTCGCTCAAGTCAAACAGCAGGCTGCAAAGAGCCATCAAATACCCAACTATGATTTGGCGCCCAAATTGTTTCATTTTTTCAACATCATGGGTAAACCCACATCTCAATAAAAGACGTTTTAGTTTTCTGAACAATACCAATAACAACTTTTAATACATAGAGAATCGAAGTGTAGAAGGATGAACAATGATGTAGGATCGAATCCAATAACCAATTACATAAATATTTAACCAAATAAATAATTGGTACATCAAACATATGGATCTAATATCCAAACCCTCTAAACAATAAAGTCATCCCAACCATTAAACGTATCGTGACCAAGATAGATTCCCCACCTCTATTTAAAATATTAAAACAGAGCATAGTCACTGTCCCATACAAGATTCAAGTTATAATCACTATAATAAACCCAAAAATCGCATCCTACCTGCATGCGCCCCAGATGGCACAAAAACCATACCTGCTTGCAGCCCCTTACACTTGCATGCGATCAACGTGTTGGTTATCATCACTACATCATTACATCGCATGCAGAATGAAAGTTCCAGTCAGAAACACCAATTACATATAACTTTTGAAAAGTAAAACGAACAGCGAGCCTGAAGAATTAATGGTTCTTACATGTTATACGCCTCCGGCGCCACATATTTTATCTCGAGACCCTTAAGATCTGCAACCTGAGAAAGAGCCTTCCTCCATTTATTAATAGTCTCGGTGTCGTATCGCGACTTCGGTAGACGAGTGTGACAATCAGTTATTGTCTCGCCTTCAAGAGTACGCAGGGATGCATCAAACGTTCCTTTTCCATCCACCGCGTCCCGAAGTGTTGAAGGCTTCACCGCATAAAAGATGGGAATAATAGGTTCAGCCCCCATGATAGGGTCGGCAAGGAGGGGAAGAAGCGATTCGAGCAACAAAGAACAGGCCCGCCTCTGGTCTGCAAGCCCCGAATCCTTCTTCTCCGTTTTCCCAGAACCCTTGTCGTAAAAACCCTCGATGGCCTGTAAAACCAGCCGAGCGGGATCAATGGCGCTCTCCAGCGCCGACGGCAGCTCGGCCCTGAGTGTTGTAACGTCTTTTCTGTGCTCCACAATGAATTTCCAGAGACCCTCTGCGTCCATCTTCTCGTAGAGGAACTTCAGGCTATTTTCACTGTTTCCGCTTTCAATGGCCACGAGGGCCGAGGTCTTCTGCTCTTCTAAGCGGGCGATATAGGCTTTTTCGTTGGACTCGATCGATTGCTCTCTTTTGTCCAGCAATTCCTCCGTTTCTTTGGTTTTGAGCTCCAGATTTTTTTCCTTCTCCGTGAGTTCTTCGAATTTCTTCTGCAGCGATTGCTCCAGCGAGGCGTACTGATCTGTAAGTTCCTTCCATTGAAGGGTGCATTTCTCTAAAACGGCTCTTTGGGTATCCAGAACTGTAAACGCTTCCTCCAGCCTTTGCTTGTCCACCTCCATCGAATCCATCTGTGCAGGGTTAAACCCTCAACCCTAGGTTCCCTGATGATATCGGTAGCGAATTACAGAAGAAAGGATAAATGATATGATTCAACCCTAGGTTATGCCCATTGATGTGCATTCAAGGGGTAGTTGAATTGACAGAGAAGTGCCAGGCAGCCAGCAGATCAGGATCAATGCATCAACGCAGTAGATTTTCCCGTCAGACGTTTTCATCCGACGGCTGTGGAGAAAAATCGCATTTATTATGGGGAGTATTTCTCATTTGGTAACGCCTTACGGCGTAACAAGTTTATCTAGACCAAATTAACTTTTGATGACTTTTTAGTTGAACTTTGACACGTTTACTTCGACGACTTTACCTTGCACATGGTAGGTTAAGGTAACTTCAACTATACTATGACAAGCGGACTATATCAAATAACCAAAGTATTAAATAAGAATGGTGTTATGTAATTATAACTAAACTTTTACACTATGAAATATGAGAGATAAACTTTTACAAACCTTAAATGTTAAAAACATTCACACAAGTAATTGTGGAGAAGATCTGTTTATGTGAAATTCAACATTCTTGAGAATAAACACAAACTTTATAATATATATTTTACCTCTAAAAAATAGGGAAACTACTTTTACATACATAGACTTGAACTTTACTTAGATTTTTCACCTTTTTACATAGCTTTAACTCTTAATACTTTCCAAAACCACTAATTTGTGCTCTCAAACACACACTATATTTTTCTTCTCTAAAGACTGTAAATTAAATTTACTCGGGGCGATCTTGGAGATTTTTTGGAGCGATCATGGAGCTTTTAAATGTCCATTCGGTCTTGGAGTGTTTTTTGGAGTAATTTTGGTGCAATCTTGGCCGTTGAATTAGAGCTTTCTCTGTAGATCTGGTCCGTGGAGTGATTCTGGCGTAACGCTGGACATTATTTGGAGCGATTTTGGTTATCAATGCGATAATTGATATTTTAATGATGGATCTAACATTTTTATTATCACAGTACGTTGATCTGTAGTGTTTCGCGTAGGTGATCGGACTTGGTTTGTATGTATTGCGCAAAGAACAACGAAAATCATTTGGACCAAAACTCTTTCCTACCCAGCGCTTATGTTCCTCCGACACGGCATTGTCTCACGCTCTGCTTCATTGTGATACAGAGGTTCTGGCCGTGTTTTTTGGGATGAATGTTTCGTTAATGAGGGTTTCTATTAGTGTGTTGGTGTGAATGTGTTTGGTTTGGACGCCTATGGAGTATATTTTTGATGGTGTGAAGGGTTTAATGTTCACGTATCCTGGCTGTTTTCATCCTTGATGCCCGTGTCAGGTTTTTAATCTCTTTTTGGTATTTTTGCTCTCATTTGGAGGATGTTGTCTTGTATTTCTTCTCTGATGAGTGGAGAGTGATTATTGGTGGCCTCTTCCCGAGAATTTTTGTTGGGGTGAAGAGTTTTTGTTTTTGTTTCCTGGTGGTCTCCGTGCTCGTGTCAGGATTTTTAGCTATATTGGTACTTCTGCGGTCTTAGCTGGAAGGTGCAGTTTTGTCTGTTATCTTTCGGGAGTGGAGACTGTTGTTTATTGGCGGTCATAGGTAACAACTGGTTTTTGTTGTTTATTGTTGATTGATTGAGCGGAGACTCCTACGGTCGCATCTGGTTCCTACTGCCGGTATTATTTCATGCAGCATAGTGGTTTCTATGGCGTTTTCTTTTGGACAGAGCCGGTTGATTTTTGGCGGATGAGTGTAGATCTTTGAGACGTAGGGATTTTGGAGGTTGAATTGGCATGCGTAGGGTTTTCGGTTGAACCTGCATTGTGGTTTCAATTGCGATATTTTGCAGGTATGCTCGGATTTTTTTCCAGAATTCTTGCATTTATGTTTCTCCTTCTAGAGAGCATTGTTACTTCAGGTTGTTATATAGCTCTAGGGAGTGGGGTATCGAGCCTTGAAAATTTGATTTGGGTTTTACTGGTGTAATCTTGGCTGGTTTTTGGAATTTTCTGGAGTTTTCTTGGCCATTAAGATGGCTTTTCTTGACAGTAATGATTGCTGTGTCTGATTGCCCTTGTTGCGATTTGACATTTTATTGTTTGAGTTGGATTGGTATTTAAAATGCGCTTATTGTACTGTCCGAAGCCATCATTAGTGATGTGGATGCCACGTTTTTCCTGAGTATTGATTTCAATGGTTATGTGGTGATTGGGTTATGAGTTTGATCTCATATTTATCTGTGGCGAAGGCGCTGTTTCTCTCGCTCTGTTGTGTTGCGTTTTAGGGGTCTCCGGCCGGGAGTGTATCCTTGCCTATTGAATCTTGTTCCTAGAGAAGGTTTTATCCTGTCCTCTGGCGCTGTGTGGTTTTTTTCAGTTTATCTCTGTAGTTTTGGACAGCTCTGGGTTGGGGGATTAGCTCGATCGTTTTAGTAATGTTGCTTCAGGCGATGAAAACCCTGGCTCGTACTCCGCGAGGGCGCCTGAATTGTATTAAGCAGGGTATTGGAGTGGAGAAACGGGTTTCAATGACCTATTTGCCTCTGTAGTTTAATCTGGGAGATATGGGGTCTGCCCTCGGCCCGGATGATACTCTGGATAAGGTAATTTCTTCTGTGGATTGTCTAGATGGCGGAAGTCTGGGTGGGCGATCTAGTCTGCCTATGTTGAATCCTTTATATCCTTGTCCTGTAGCTTCTATTCCCTTGGGACATTTGTCTAGTTCCCGGAAGGTTTTTGGTGAGGATAAACGTGTATTTGTGGTTTATTCTCCAGGGAAGGTTCTGGGAGATAGGGATATCCCATTCTTGGGTCCTAAGTACGTGGATTGTTCAGAAACTGGTTTTCAGGTCTCCACTTACTTGGAGAGATGCGGGAAAGTTTCACCAATTCCACACTCGACTGGGAATAGTATTTTGGATGGGAAAGTGGTTTCTTCATTGAGATTGGGTCTCCAATCGGATACTTTGGGTATGATGAACAACGAAGGTGTTAGTGATCATATTCATAAAGTTTCTGATTATCAGGTTGACAAGTCTTTTAGCTTATCGGTTAGTCTACAAGTAGATGGGATGGTTCAAGAGGTTAGTGAAGATATGAATGCAGATCTGGGATTTAATCCTATTTCTGATGCGAATCATGTTTCTATCAAGTCTACGGACTCTGATAATGAACATGTGCATGCTCCTCTTTTTTCTATTAGCAAGGGAATTTCTAAGTCTAAGAAGAGGTTGCCTAAACCCATCAAGAAGTTAAATCCGGTTTTAATGACTCTGGGGGAAGATGTGCTTTTAAATGATATAGTTCTCACCAATGCTTTGAACTTGGTTGGGAGGTTTGGAAGGTGTAATTATAATGCTGAATCTTTTCATGGGTGGGTTGTAAAGGCTTGGTCTGAGATTATCAGAACTAGTACTGAGATTTATATGCTCCCAAGGGGCTCGATAGCTTTTAAATTTTCTTCAGTGGATGATGCTGATAAGATCCTGGCTGGTGTTTGGAAGTGGGATAATGCTGGCCTACTTATCAAGAGGTGGACTCCCTTATTTGATCCACGGAAGGAAAGGTATGACCAAGTTCCTATTTGGGTCAAACTCCCAAATTTACCTTTTGAATTCTGGTTTGTTGATTTCTTCAGACTTGTTGGGAATACTTTGGGAACCCATTTGGAAACTGATTTTACTTATTTACACTCTGGGGTTTGCTGCATGGGCTGGGTTCTTGTCTTGTTATACTTTCGTTTGGGTTTACCTGCTGAACTAGTCATTAAAAAGGGTAATAGTGATTTCTTTCAGCCACTCGATTATTTGGGAATTCCCTTTAGATGTTTTAGATGTCATGGGTTTGGACACCTCGCAAATGAATGCTCTCTCCCTTTTAATAAACATTCTTCTTCCAAAGTTTGGAGGGTCAAAAAAGATGGGATTGAGTCTATTGCAAAGGCTGGAATGTCTGTGGATGAGAATTTGGACATGCATTCTGTTTCCCATGAGTCTGAACCTTTAGCCATTCTTAAACCGTTAAGCATTTCCAATTCTATGGACGATCTTGATAACATTCCATTCTTGAACCTTTCCTCTGAGGCCTTATCTCCTACTGTTCCGAATCTATCATTGAAGGATCTAGGTTTTGTATCTTCTTGTAAGGCCTCTCCAATTGTTAGCAAGGGTTATTATCTTCGCTCATGCTCAAAATCTGTTCAGGATATTTCTCGGCCTATTAAGGATAAACCTGGGAATCATGAAGTAGATAAGGGTCTGATTAGGGATGAAAAAGAATTACATCCTGTGATGAGAGGTTTTGGGGCGCTTAGAGCATCTGCCCTTAACAAGGTTTCCATATGATCATCATGACCTTAAATGTTAGGGGTTTGGCTAGTCTTCCCAAGAAACTAGCGGTAATTAGACTTATCAATCAACATGCAGTTGATGTTATTTTTATACAAGAAACAATGATTGAGGGGTGTGTGTTGGTTCAAGATTTGGAACTTTTGATTCATGGCTGGCAGTTCATTTCGGTGGATGCTAAGGGCAGATCGGGTGGACTTATTTTGGGCTGGAAGTCTTGTAATTTTCTTTTTCATAATGCATGGGCAATGAAAGCAGGGTTGTGTGCTGTTTTATTTTCATATGATTTACAAAAGGAAATATCATTTGTTAATCTTTATGCGCCCTATCTGGACAGGGAAACTTTCTGGAATAACTTGATCAAGACAGACTGTTTTTTGTCTCCTTATTTAGTTTTTGGGGGCGATCTTAATTTTTCCTTGAGTCTTTCTGAAATCTGGGGGGTTAATGCCCAAGTAGATCCTTTAACTAATTTTTTCCACAATCTGTTGGAGAGATTGGGGATTGTTGATATAAACCCTTTGGTAGCTATTCCTACCTGGAGTAATCGTAGAGTTGGTTCTGAGGGTATATGTAAAAGGTTGGATCGTCTCTTAGTCTCGGCTGATTTCCTAGATTGTGATTTCCTTCTTAAACAATGGATTGGGTGTGGAGGTGTATCTGATCATCAACCTTTCTTTTCTGCAAATTTTGTCTCAGTCTCCTAAGGCCCATAGTCCTTTCAAGTTTGATGCAGGATGGCTAGATCATATTGGCTTGGTTGAAGCTTTAAAAGATTCTTGGGTTCCCTTTGATGCTCGGTCTGCTTTATCTCCTGATGCACAATTTAGTGAGAATCTTAAACGAATTAAAGCAATTTCTATTAAGTGGTCACTGAATAAAAAAGTTTAGAACATTAAAGATTTGGTTGATATTGAATTTGAGTTGAAAAGATTTAATGATAGGCATATTTTTGGTTTTACATCAGTAGTTGATAAAGATTTATTGATTGAGATTGAATCTCGCAAGAGTGCTATTCTTCTTTTCCGGGAAAAGGAGGCTCGCCAGAAAAGTAGGGCGTTATGGTTGAGTTGTGGTGATGATAATACTCCTTTCTTTCACAAATTTGCTGCTCATAGGAAATGTCGCAATTCTATTTGGAAACTTTATGATGATGCTGGAAATCTTGTGGAAGGATCTGAGGCTGGGATTCAGCATTTTGAAAGCCTTTTTAAAGAAGAAGCTGACCTCCATATTCCAGAGATTGTTCATAGTGCTGGTCATTTCCCAACTTCTGTTACTGAGGATGAAAATGCTGAGCTTATGCAAGCTATTACTCTTAAAGATATCAAGCATATTTTATCCATCGGCAAAAATCATAAGAGTCTTGGACCTGATGGTATTCCTGTTGAGGTGTATAGATGCCTGTTTGATGTTTTGGGTGAGGACCTTTTAAGAGTCATTGAATTGTCCCGGATAAGTGGCAAGATCCCGGGTGTTTTTAACTCTACCTTTCTTTCTCTTATTCCTAAGATTGATAGTCCTTTATCTTTTGAGGATTTTAGGCCTATATCTCTATGTAACTTTGTATACAAAATTATTGGTAAGATTATCTCAATCAGAATCAGAAAGGTTTTGGGTAGATATATTTCTGGTGAACAGTTTGGATTTTTGCCGGGAAGGTAGATACACGATGCTGTAGGTGTCATTCATGAAGGTATGCATTCTATGCATGTTAAATCCTTAAAAGCTGTTATGATTAAGATCAATCTATCTAAAGCCTATGATCGAGTCAGCTGGATCTATCTTCGGGTTATTCTTGCAAAAATGGGTTTCACAGGAAACTTTATTGCATGGGTTATGAGCAGTCTATCATCTGTTTCTTTCTCTTTGCTCATCAATGGTGTTGCTACCAATTTTTTTAAATCTGGTAGGGGACTCAGAGAGGGGTGTCCTTTGGCACCACTTCTATTTCTTATTGTGGTTGAAGGCCTTGGGAGGGCTATTCTTCATGCTAAACTATGTGAGACTTATCATGGTTTATCTTTTGGTAATGAAACAGTATTAACTCATGTCCTCTTTGTGGATGACATTATCATGGTTAATGATGGTTCTAAACAATCTCTCTCTACTCTCTATGAGATTTTAATGCATTTTTGTAAGGCATCTGGGATGGAAATAAATGTTAATAAATCTTCTTTATACTTCTCCTGTATGGAATATTTTGAAGTTATTACATTACATAATATCTTCAGTTTCCCTGTTGATAGAATTGAAAATGGCATGAAGTACCTTGGGTTTCATCTTAAACCATGCATATATCTTATTAGGGATTGGGATTGGCTGATTATTAAAGTTGAACAAAGGATTCAGAATTGGAGTTTCCGTTGGTTGTCCAAAGGAGGAAAGCTGATTTTGATTAAAGCTATTTTAGAGGCTATTCCAGTCTATTGGATGCATTTCTGGGTACCTATGGGTGTCATAGACAAAATCAGAAAGCTTTGTTTTAATTTTCTTTGGGCTGGTAAATAAAACTCTTCTGGTTTACCCTGGATATCATGGAAGTTTCTTGCTATGCCTAAATCTATGGGTGGATGGGGACTTAAAGTCCCTGTTTTATTTGCCAAGGCACTTGCAGCAAAAAAGGTCTGGAATATCACTCATGGTTCGGGTTTATCGGTTAAGATAGCAATACAGAAATATATTTATCCAATGAATATTCTGGACTGGATAAGATCTACTGTTAAAAAGAAAAAGAACATTTCTATCTGCAGGAAAGCTGTTCTTTGGGCTTTCGATCTCATTGGAAATGTTCTGGTCTGGAAGATTGGTACTGGCAATGTTGTACGTATTGGATTAAACCCGTGGTATGGCTGTAAATGGAGACATGCTCTTCCTATTCCTATGTTAGAAAGATTACATTTGGCTGGTTTTCAATTTCTTTCTGATATTGGAATACATGGTATGTCTGTATTGATGTCCCAAAAATGGTTATCTGCAGACTCAATTGGATTTATTGACCCTCTTGAGATTGCTACTTGGAATGGATATATTGCCATTCTCAAGTCTATCCATGTTAGACTTTCTGCTGCAGCTGATTGTCTTATCTGGAATTTATCTAAAACAGGAAAGTTATATCCTAAAGAGGGTTATGCTGAACTTATTAATAGAGAAGTGGAATCGGTGTGGTGGTGGAAGGTCATATGGAAGATGAAGTGTCCCCTAAAAACAAAAATTTTTAGTTGGTTTCTTCTTTTTGGTAAAGAATTGACCTGGGATGTTCTCTGCTTGGGGGGTAGAGAAGGTCCTGGAAGGTGCTTTTTATGCAAACAGAGCTGTGAATCCAATTTTCATATTACAGTAGACTGCCCTTTTACTCAATTTGTTTGGTCAATTATTGAGGATCATTTGAAACTTAATAATTTATGGAATGGAGATTCCCTATCTGCTTGTTTTAAAAACTGGTGTTTTTTATTAGATGTGGCACTTATCAAATCCTTACCTATAATTGTACTCTGGTTTATATGGAAAGCAAGAAATATATCTTGCTTTGAGGATCTTGTCACAACTCCTGCACAGGTATCAAGCTATAGTTTGGGTATGTTGAAGAATTTACCACAGTCCTTATCTGTGGTCTCTATCAGACCAATCTTTGTGGAAGAAATTGATAAAACTTATGCATGGGGTTACTTTGATGGATCTGTTGCTGGGGACCCAATGATTTGTGGGGTTGGAGGTATATTGTTCATATCTGATAGTCATTATGTTTCTTTCAAAGCAGGTTTAGGCTTGGGTACTAATAATTACGCAGAATTATGTGCACTTAAGCTTCTTCTTAGGCTGACTCGGAAGCACAATTTGGATAAAATTCAAGTTTTTGGGGATTCCCAGTTAGTTATAAATTGGGCATCTAGTAAGTATCGATTACTAAATATTGAACTAGCCATGATTCTTCAAGATGTTCACTGTTTAGCTGACAGTCTTGATTATGTGTCTTTCAAACACATTTATAGGGAACGAAACTTCAAAGCAGATACTTTGGCTAAAGCAGGTGGCAGCATTCTTGAAGGATTTTTGAGTACATGTGAACAGAGAGGGGCAGAAAATGTGGAAACCTTTCAGGTTTTCTAAGATTTTATGTGAGCTGTCTGATTTGCAGTTTGTTATCACTGTTTCTTGATGATGGCTACATGCATTTTGTTTTTATCTGAAAGATTCTTATGAATACTTTGCTGGTTTATTTTTGGAGATATTAATGCTTGGGCATTTCTGGATTATCTGACTTTTTGGTTCCACCCTTGATATATGATGCTCTGGCTGAAATTAATATGCTTCATCTTGCTACTGGTGATTTCAAGCAAACATACAAAGAGCATGACATGCGGGCTGTTTGGCCTCTTTTTTTGGCGTTGAAATGGATATGAACTTTCTTCACTAGATGGCCTCGAAATGGCCAATTTATTAGATGTTGATTTTCTGCTCAATTTTTTATTTTATCATACATTTTTGAGACTACTTCAGCCAGCTAGTTATGCTCTGGTCTGTTTTGCTTGTGATCACATATCGATTCACAGTTTATCTGACCTCAGTGATCAGGAATGATGAAAAAAGTCTGCTATGATCAGACTTATTTTTGCTGCATGGCATTTTTACATATGATTTCTTTTCTGTTGAAAAGTATTGTTATGATCTTTATGAGGTTATATTGTATGTAATGACAACTTTACAGTTGGTTCAGTTTTGGATATGGTAATGGTTATTGTGCTCTTCCTGAGGCAAGTATCTATATGTAATGACAACTTCATAGTTGGTTTTTGTATAATGGACCTTGAGGGCTATCTGCTGAATGTGAATAAAATATTTACAAATTTTTTCTTTGGAAAAAAAAATTAAATTTACATGATTGTAACTCTACCTAAGATTTTGACTTGCATGACAAAAGATTTACATGATTGTAACTCTACCTAAGATTTTGACTTGCATGACAAAAGACACCAGTGAATAAATACAAGGAAGTGGGATCATTAAAACATTTTTTTTACAAAATCTTTGAGAGTTGGAACTTGCTTTGTAACAAATTCACACATAGTGGAACGTGTCATTGGGAAACAAAATTCTAAGCAAAATTCTTTGTTATTTACCAATTCTCCTATACAATGATACCTTGTGTCAATGTGCTTGGTTCTCTTGTGGAACACATATTTATTTGAGAGTGCAATGGCTGGACTATTGTTGCAGTAACATCCTCCACATCCAAAAAACTTGACATGCAACACTTGTAGCTGTGACATACTATGCTTCTGTTAAAGAAAGATTTACAATGGGTTGTTTCTTTGAATCCCATGATACACCCCCTATACCAAAATGAAATGTGTTCCCATATGTTATTTTCTAGTCATCTATGTTGCCTCCATTTTCACTATTAGTGTATCCAATCATTTTGAAATTTTCTAAGGTTGAATACAAAATTCCAAAGTCCTTTGTGCCACTTACATACCTCATAATTATTTTACCTCCTTGTCAATTAAAGTCTTTTAGTGACTCCATGAAGCTTGAGATCAAAATAACTCCATACATGATGTCTAGCCTTGTCATACTAAGATACATAACAATGTCAACTAGCCTTTTAAACAATGTAGAATATACATTTGATCTATCATCATCCTTGCTCAATTTTAATCATGGTATCACTAGTGTTTGAGTTGTCTTGCAATTAGCCATATTAAGTCTTTTCAAAACTATGTTTGCATACTTGGACTGTGATATAAATATACCAATTTCATATTGTTGGACTTCAGTGCCCATAAAATACTTCATAAGTCCCAAATCAATAATTTCAAAGTCACATTCCATGACTGATCTAAAATCATTTATGCCAAAATCGCGAGTAAAAATTAAATCATCTACATATATGCAGACAATTAACATGTTACCTTGTTCATTAACCTTGATGTACAATGTTGTTCACTTTTACTTCTTTGAAATCCATTTTGGATGAGGTAAGAGTCAATGCAATTGTACCAAGCTCTACCAGACAATGTTTTTTCCAATTTGTAGACTTTGTCTTCTTGTGCTGGAACCTCGTATCCCTGTGGATATTCCATATACACTTCCCCCTCTATATAGCCATTCAAAAATGAAGATTTAACATCCATTTAATAAACAAACCATTTGTTTTGTGCAACAATGGTCAAAATTGTTTTGACTGTGTCCATTCATGCAACAGGTGCAAAAGTTTCATTGAAGTATATAACATGTTGTTGTGTGAACCCTCTTGCAACAAATCTTTCCTTGTTTTTCTGCACATTTCCATCAACATATTGCTTGGTCTTGTAAATCCATTTGACACTAATTACATCCTTATCTTTCGGTACATCTACTAGCTCCAATGTTTGGTTCTTCTCGATGCATTTTATTTCCTCATCCAAGGCTTGTTCCCATAATTCATCTTCGAAAAATTCCTCAATGTTAGAGGATCATCTATTTGAGAAAATAATGCAAATATATAGAATGAACTTGGTGTATTAGTCTCATATATTTCACACACACTTTTTGTCTTTATTGGATTTGTCGATGTCGACCACCTCGAACTGCTTGATGGAGTTTCCTGACCTCTTGGTGTACTTGTAGGTGTAGCTTGAGATGCTACTTGTGTCAAGCACCTTGTGCTGGAACATGTCTTGTTGTCCTAGGAGTGGACGAGGCTGCGATTTTTTGGGTTACATGTGGTGTTTGAACCACTTCCTCCATCATGTTATCATGTTCGACAATTGATAGAATCTTGAGATTATTTTAACAATTCCATCCTATGCTTCATTTTCAACAAATTGAACATCTCGATTGATAATTACTTTTCTTCTCATAGGGTCTTACAATTTATATGAATTTGTATCTTTAGAATAACCAATAAAAACACATTTTTTCCCTTGTTGTCTAATTTATTTCTCACCTTATCTAGAACATGTGCATATGCAACAAAACCAAAAACATTTAAATGAGAAACAATGTTTCATGCTTGTCCAAGCTTCCTCAGGGACTTTGTTATTCACGCTCTTTGTTGGACACTAGTTCATGATATATTTAGTAGTTTTCACTCCCTCAACCCAATATGCATCTGGGAAATGCTTGGATGCCAGCATACTTGTCATGTCCCCACACTTTGACCACCAAACTATGGACATTGCAAAACACCTAGGGGGGCTAAGTGTCATTAATTAATTAGCCTAGGGAAATTTTGCTAAATAATTTTTATTTAGGCATGTACTTGATTTTAATTATTGAGCAATTTAATATGTGGAAAATAAGTGTCATCTGAGGGGGGCGCAATGGGAAATCCAACTTGCCAAGGAGAAGATTTAGAAACTGACAAGAAGACTCACAAAAGAAAGTAGTCAGAGGAAAAATGAAAGTGCCAAAAGTTATGACAAAAGCAGTCCGATCTAAAAAGGAAACTTCAGACCAAAGGAGGGAACAGTTGCCATTTTGGAGTGCAGTGACAAAAGAAGAAGGTAGAAAAATCTGTCGTAATCAAAAGAAAAAAACATCAGACCAAAGGAGGGCACAATTTCCCTTTTGGAGTTCAGTCACAAAAGCAGGAAAGTAAAAAAATGTTGTAATAAGGAAAAATATAAACTCTGGGTCAAGGAAAATGCAATTTCCAAATGGAATGAAGGATACAAGAATGGAAACATCTTTGAGGACTCAAGCTTGACAACATTCTCAAGGAGGGCGCATTCGTGGTTAGGGTTAGAGTTTCTAAGTGGATGACTTGCTCTCACAGGTCACCTATTATCTATACCTGCTAAACAAGTCACCAGTATTTTTTAAAAAGACAATTGGAGCTCATTTACTTAGTTTGGGATAATTTATGTTGTGATATTGATTGAATCTAAGCTTCATTACTGAGTGTTGTGCCTCAGTCTATTGGGAGATGTGCCCTAAGTCCTCTCTTCCTCTTCCCCATTCTTCTTCTCCCCTTATACTTTCATTAAAGGTGACAGTGAGCTTATGATCGAAATATTAAGTTTCATGTAAGACATCTACAACACCTAAGCCACCCATTGAAGATGAGTTCCAATGAATCCCAGCTTCACCTATGCTCCCATTCCCAGTTTGATGAGATATTTGGGCCTCCTGCCCTCAGTTTTGGATCATATCTATGGAGAGATAAGTCCTCCAATATTATTTCTATTATGTTCATACAATTACCATCTTATCAGTTCTGTAATATAGTAATATTTCATGTTCCATAAATCTCCTATGTTCAGTTTCCATGAATGAGCCTTATTTTCCCACTAGATGGGGTTTTAATGGGTTTTTATGTAATAAAAGTTAAGAAATGTCATGGGAAGAGTATTAAATTATTTTACATGTTCATAAATGATATATTAGTCTCTTTTATCATTTATTAGTAGGAATGTATGTAAAAATATATGAAATTTATAAATTATTGCACACCCTAGCTAGTTGGCTAGTTAAATTTGACTAGTCTCACCAATTTTGTAACTCAAAGAGTTTGTGCATCAGAATGTAGTTATGGAAGTTGTTGGATGTTGTTAACTGACCCATATGTCCATACAAACCCATAAAAGGATATTTAGTTGGTTTTTTACCCTATTTCAGAAGCCATCTTTCTAAGGACCTCACTAGGACAAAATTGCCAAATTTTCTCAAATCTCTCCTAAATTTCCCAAAATTTTTGCATAACAGTTCGAAACCATCCAGAACATTACTTTATTCTTTGTAAATTTATTATAACATATCTGTACTTTCTCACAAGCCTTTGGTTGAAAGGATATGAAGGAAACTTCCTAGTTTCACGGTTGGGTGACCCAGAAGCGTGGGATTAAGTTTCAGCATAGCTGAATCTGAAACCTAAATGGTACCCAATATACATGTGTTATAGAATATTATCTCTATGTACTGAAATTTTCCTTGGCTGCTTCTCTCTGCCTGCTTCCATGCCTATGAATTCCTTAGTAAAACACCCTTATCTTCCTAGTACAAAAATTTCCTGAATGTATGCAAGTTTTATATCAGTTTTTTAATTAAATTTGCAGTAGTATTAGTGTTCATATCTGTATACCAGATCTAGAACATTACAGTGGTATCAGAGCTCTGAGTTCATTTTGAAGAATCCTTTCAGTTTGAGTCCTTCTAGTGAAAACTAGTAATTTCCTAGCACCTAGTTTAACAATTTTTTTGCACCAAGTCTTTGTATGGAGTTAGTATCTCTGAAATATGATTCTGGGATATTACAGTACTGTGCTCCATATCCATAATGGTTTTTTTCTTCCTTTCTTCGACACCGTTACGATGAGGTGTATACTGCGTAGTAAATTTCTTGTGTATGCCATGGGTCTTCCAAATATTTCAGAAGTCTTTTGAGATATATTCATCTCCTTTGTCTATTCTTAATATTTTAATGTTGTATCCACTTTTCTTTTCCACAAGTTCTTTAAACTATTGAAAACATCAAAATACATCAGATTTATGTTTTAATAAATAAACCCGTGTTTTTCTCGTGATGTCATTAATAAAAGTGAGAAGATAATTGTAGCCTCCTATGGATGGTGTCTGCATTGGCCCATAAATATTAGAGTTCACAATTTAATTTTTGTGTGAGCTCTATATGACTTTCCAACTCGAAAATTCTCTGTATGCTTCTTGCAAAAAATGCATCATTAAAAAATTCTCTCATGTTTTTCAATCAATGGAAAACCTTTCACCATGTTATTCATGTGCAATAGCTTTAGCCCACCAAAATTCAGATGTCCAAATCTGAAATGCCACAACCAAGATTCATCTTGCACCTCCAATTGAAATGCTACTTGTATTTATGCGTTTCTTTTTTCTTCTTTGACGTAGTACTTGTCTACTTCTTTGCTTTCTTCCTTGAATGCAGCTCCTGAATTTTCATTCTCTCCTTCATGAACAACTTGAGTTGTCTTTACTTTCATGTCTGGCCTTATCCTTAAAGGAAACAATTTATTGATTTTCCTCATTACTTTTCCTATCAACTCGTTGGCTGGACATATGTCTTTAATAACACAATTATTGTCTTCCATGTAGACGCTATAACCCTTTTGTAATAACTATCCAACGCTCATGAAATTATGCTATAAACATTCAACATAGTAAACATCAAGCATATTTTTTCCTCCCCTTGTTTGGTCAGAATCCCAATAGTACCTTTGCCCAAAAAAATGACTTGGATATTATTTCCAAGTGTGACATCATTTTGAATTGATTTTTTTAGACTCAAAAATAAATTTAAATTACTGATCATATGATTGCTACAGCTTGAATCTATATACCATATGTCACATGGAATTTCTTGGCCAACATGGCATTCAATTAGGGATTCACATGCCAAAAACATAGTGTTAGTTAAAGTGCTAGTGTTGCTTGACTAGTTTTGACCTTGCTTTTCTTCATCATATTATTTATTCTTACATTCATATGCAAAATGTCCAAATTTCTTGCAATAATGACATTCAATTTTTATTTATCAAACCTTTGACCACTTGGCTGACTTGGGTTATGATTTTGGCCTCTGCCAATGACATTTGGAGGACTGTTGTCTTTTCCACCTCATGAAAACTTCTTCCTTTACCTATATAATTAGATCTCTTCTTTCCTCTTCCGTGACTTATGGATGACTATGCTGCAAATGCACCTTATAATGATGTATATCCACTAATTCTATGCTCATGATTGATGAGTGACACTTGCAGATCATCAATGGTAAAGTTGTCAAATCTTTGTTTCTTCCAAAGTCACAACCAAATATTCAAATTTTGGGGGAAGACTTCTAAGAAGTTTTTCAACAACCCTTCTGTTGTAATGGATAATTCACCTAATAACCTAGGTCTAGGGGTTACCAACATACTATGACCTTGCAGACAATTTGATTATAAAAGCACAAATAGGAAATAGGGAAGTAGCAGGAACTTACTTGTAATAAACAAAGGTTGATCCAAGCTAACTCCTTCCTCTTTGCTCCGCTCCTATAATCTCCAGGATAATTCCTCCTTCAACCTGTTAACAAAGGTTCTTCCAATATACAGTATGATTCATATATAAAGATGCAGGTTAGGAAAATCACATATTATAATGAAATATAAATATTTACCAAGCCACAACACATGAAACACAACATGGAAGAAGTAATCTGCTTTATTAACAATAATAGAGGGAGTTTAGGTTACAACCCAATGTCTGAACAAGGGACTCCTCTGTCACCAAAGGACTCTGAGTTTCTCTGCTCCAAAGGTTCTGTAGAAAATCCACCAGCATAACTTTGCTCTCCAAGTATGAATATCCAAAACCCTCCCCAAGGCCTCTATTTATCTGAAGGAAATGAGGCAGTTCTCGAAGGTTGGGGAGGTTATAGCAGTTAATGGGATTAAGATAAATGAACAACTAATCTCCCATTAACTCGTATTTTTAAAAACTAATTTTGAGGAAGGTATGCGCGGGTATGTAGTAAAGCAACCCGCGCATCATGCGCGACTCTGTACAAGAGCAACCCGCGCATAGATGTATGCGCGACCTGCTGAACATAACACTCACGCATATGCGCGATATGCCAATAAGGATAGTCGCGCATGCACTCAAAATCTCAAAATATCAAAGTAACCAGCTGGGCATATAGGTAATGTATTTCATCATCAACCAAGGTATAATGAAACTAGGCAAACCTCAATCCATAAGTGTCCTTTTGTGTGCCGACCTGAGGGATGTCAGCACTCGAACGGAGAGGTGCCAATCATCTGTATAACAGATGCCCCCTAATGTGTGAGGTCAGAGGGGAACGATGGCCGAAATACATTATAATATTGACTCTGGAGAAACTCAGAAGTCCCGTGGAGCAGAAGGAGTACCTGAAACCAATACATAATAATGTCATATACAAAGCTATATCTGAGGATGCTATGTTCAATTTACTGGAACACTAGCTCCTTTACAATATGAGAGTACATCATATAATATGGGTAAAACCACGTATGTACAAAGGTGGATCAAAGCCACAATATAACAATGATGAGTCTTCAAAGATCTGGAAGCTGGATATGAAAACGGAACATAGTCTTGCGCAACTTAGTTCATAAGTGAGGAACTAAGGTCTTCATACGAGAACCCAAAGAACCAAGTACAATCCAAGCCATGTGAATAAGGGTAAGCTGAAGTCGAACATGGAGAGGATTCGACAGTTTGTCAACCAATAGATGATAATTGACAACTGAAGCAAAGGAGTTCACCAATGATGAGAGTGAATCCAGAGGTACTACCGTCAAACTCTAGGTCTTCGTCATCAGGAAGTGCTGAAACTGAACCATACTGTGATAGGGAAGGCAATAGATCCTCCAACGGATCACAAGAGTGACTAGGAACTGAGAAAAAGAAGGTAGACACAAGGAAAAGGATAACAGATATAACGGTGATTGGATCAGGCTATAAATCAGATAGTGAGAAGAATCCTTGAACAGTGAGCACGACACAGAGATGACCCAAGGCAGCGTATAACAAATAGATAGGACAACTAGACTTATCTGTCATGTAGGAGACATGATCAGATTCCCCGTATATAAAGGACAAGAGGAAGAGCAAAGACTCAAAGTGGTAGCTGAACACAGATGTACACTGGAACATGGATATCGGAAGGCAAAAGAGTGCTATGTTCAAGGATGACATGCTGCCATTACTGAAAACAAGAGAAAACTTCTTCCTTTCCTTCCCTGTTAAGTTTTAACGAGTCCAGGAAATCAAACTCGGTTCCCTCTTCATTTTTTAACAAGCTTGAAGAGACGGGAAAATAATGCTTGATACACTGATCCGTGGATTTAACGAGCCCGAACTAGTACATGCTCGTTTGGTGCTTTCATATTTAGAGAGTCTGAAAACGCCAAAGAAGACTCCAGGGGGGTCCTTTTTCGTCCAATTTAGTCTCTTAAGGCCAAAAAAGTAAAAAACAAACCTCAAAAGAACTCTCTTAACTTCCGAGGAAGAAAAGGTGAACCTTTTTCGTACTTAGTTGGGGAGGTCCGAAAAAGGTTAAATTACCACCTACCCAACGCTCCTTCCATAACAGCATAAATAGCTTGANGAACCTGACAAAGACACAAAGTACACTCGGAATCTTTTTCATGTTTGGGTCCAGAGCACGAAAAAGAAAAAGTAAGCTCAAACCGGGTGTTCCTTTTCCGTAAATTTAGTCCCTCAGGTCCGGAAAAGTGATAAACCTATACCTGAGAATACTCTTCTCAATTCCGAAGAAAAGAGAGTGATCCTTTCTCGTACTATTCCGCATGGGCCGAGAAAGAGATAACCTACCACCATGCGAATGCCCGTTCACATATTCTTAACGAGCTTGAACGGACGAGATAACTCGGCAGTCAAGTCTATTTTTAAGGAGTCAGACCTGGGCCTAAAGAAACTCCATAAGGTGGGGAGTCCTATAACGGGATAGCTTGTAAAGAGAGATTCATATGAAGCTCTATTTGGCATGAAAAATAGCTATGAGGAAACCCCCAGGCCTGAAACGGTGAAGGAATGAGTACCAAAGGATGGCAAAGGCATATAAGGATGATACTCATGAAATAGGGATCCTAGCCACGGAAGAACAATGGTAGAGACAAGGGACTAACGGTTTAAAATACCATAGTCCGTGGCAAAATGTTGAGTACTAAGGTTAATGTGGATGATAAGTTGCCAACATGTGTTGGAAAGAGCAAAAACCACCCTATAGAAGCATCAACACTTTGAAATAGTTAATAACCTGTTCCAAGGCACAAAAAGGAATGGTATTAATCAATTACCGTTTCAAACTATAGAAAAAACCCACTTTGTGAAATAATTTTTCTATAAATAGATTGAAAAACAAAACATTTCTTACCATTTCACTTTTTGGACCAAAAAGGAGCATTTTACCCTCTACCTTTGATTGCTCGTTGTGGACAATTGGACCGGTGAAATTCGAATCCGTCAGTTGCAGGTAATTCTACTCCCAGTGCTCTTTAATTTCATCCCAACAAAATTTAATTTTAGTGGTCTAGTTATTGTAATTCATCAGTTGAAAGGATAGCAGAATGCATGCGCGGGTTGCCATGCATGAAAGTCGCGCATACGCGATTGATGCGCGGGCTGCTGCATAGAGAAGCCGCGCATGATGCGCGACCTGTCCCAATGGACAGTCGCGCATACTGCGCTAAAGATAACTGCTTTGAAATGAGTTCAAATTTTTAAATTTTTTTGATGAATTACTGAATTAAAATACATGTTTTTTGTCAGGACATCATGGTGCTGGAGTGGAGGGAACGAGAACATGAGCAAATGGACCAAGCGGCATTCCAAAGTCCGCCCACCATTCAAGCTTTACGGAATAGTGGGTTGTATAAGTTCTTTTGTACATCAACAATGCGGGCCAATGTCCGTATACTGGAGTTCTTGGTAAACTACTGGGATCACGACCTTGGGATGTTTAATATTGAGGGCGAGACTTTGGAGATTACCACTCAGGATATCTACTTTATTACTGGATTATCACATCGGGGAGCCCCGGTGAACTTAGAGGGCACTGGAAGGAGTGGTGACCCTCTGAGTGTTCAGAATTATGTGGACGTATTCTGCAGACCAGGGACACAGAAGAAGGGCAGTAGCATACACATCGCAGACATACAGGACTTCACATTACATGTATTGACCAGCACTGTGGTTAGACTTTCAGGGACATCAGGACTACATCATGCTACCAGGACTCAGATGAGAGTGGCAGTGGATTGTTTCAGAGGCACCCTATATGACTGGTGTTAGGGAATTGCCCCGAGGCAATTATCCGATTGCAGGAGAGGGAGACGAAAGAACTTCGGGTATGCTAGAATATTGGTTGCGTTCTTCTTCGAGAGGGTACCAGCCATGAGCCCTGCAATACCTTTAGAGATCAGACATCCACGTCAGCCAAGGCTGAGCAGATGGGGTGACATCTTCCTCCGTCAAGGAGGAGGAGATGTAGTCCAGAGTATGTATGACGACGATTTCTACACATGGTGGGAACGTCAGGTGCCTGCATTAGAACAGTTCCCATATGCCGGATTAGATTTCCAAGGTGATCCAGACCTAGTTCTCCCTCCAGGAGGAGCATGGGGAGAGATGGGTAAGTCTTTTTAATTTTTATCATTATTAAATTTTTAAAAAAATTTCAATGATATAAGATATATACATATGTACAAGTCTAATCCTAACTCATATGTCAAAATGCAGATATTGGACCGGTCCGCCCCGCAGGGCATCCGCGCACCTTTGTACGTCCTGTAGCAGGAGGAGATCCTGGGCTGATTCAGGTACTTGAGGCAAAGCTGACGAGGCTTTCCGAGCGAGTACCCACCATACGCATAGAGCATCTCCCTGCAGCCATGCAGGAGTTTGTCGTAGGGGTGCCCCCAGCCTGGCTACGTCTTTTCAGACGGGTAGCTCGGGCAGTAGTGGTCTACAGGGATGCGGTCGAGGCAGCTGCAGCCGAGGAAGTTGAGGAGGCCAGGGGACGCAGAGATCATGGGGACCAGCCAGGTCCTAGTGGTCACGGCGGACAGTCATAGTTTTTAGGGCATTTTGATGGACTACGATCCATATTTTTGTATATTTTGGATATTTTGGGATCTACGGATCAGACTCGACCTATCTATTGTGTGAACAGATATTTACATATATATATATTGTGGTTGGTTGTCAGTATATTTACAAATGTTTTTTATGTGTTTGCTGTATAATTTTATTGAATGTGTGTGAGATGCCAGTCCAAAATATAGTTAGCATATGCATCAGATACTGAATTTTGGCTCCTTGGAATGTGATTAAAAGTAATAACTTCAAAATGCCTTTCCAATGAACGAATTCTCATAAACTGACGTAACAATGTAGAGTTTCGTACCTGGTAAGCTCGATTGAGCTGGGAGACAACCAATTGGGAATCCAAACGGACCTCAAGTTGGGTAATACCACGTGACAACGCGTCCCATAAAAGCTCAATAACTGCCCTATATTCAGCAACATTAT
>LPNX011016019.1:0-28058 GCA_001517045.1 Pseudotsuga menziesii
GTCAAGAACAAGGTGACAGCCTTGACTCGAGACTTGCCCCCAAGGACACACCGAGTGGCTTGAAGATTTCTGCCACGTGATCCAGGTGTGTGAAAAGGCAGTAACAGTGGCAACCTTCATGATTGCAGACTTCTCTATGTTTGCGTAGATATGTTCCTCCTCTAGGCCCATATATGGGACTTCCCTATGGGAAATCATTCTGTGTATGTCTCCCCACTTATACTCAGGGTCCAACCCTGTGACACACTGTGTATCCTCATATATGTATTCAGTTGGTAGATCAGCCTCTATTGCTGTTTGTTCCTCTACCACAGGGGCCTTCTTTTTCTGTCTCCTGGACATCTTGAAATCTTCCTGCAATGTAAAACATCGTGATATTAAGAAATTCAAATTTGAAAATATTGAGAAGCAGTTTATTTTTTCTCCATTTTTCTATGTGGCTACAACGATATCAGACATAGGTTCTTTTCATTGAAGGATTTGAACTAGTTATGCAACTTGTTGAGATATGCTATTATCTTATATCAGTGTGTAAGTAAGAAAGCAACACATATATGCATAACCAATCTATATCATGACTATCTGAACTATCAGCAGAAAACTCAGATTATTTCTGCAATATAACAAGCAAGGTTCTAATACTGCTAGCATTATTCATTCCACGGCCTATTATCAAAATTCATGGTTTCACAGGATGTTATTAAAAAAAAAATATGCAGTGCAAAATCATAATTTTCAAAAGTAGGGCACATGACTACAAAAAATCCGATCTCAAACATGGTTCTACGGTAAAACTCATGTTATCGTGGGCATGGCTTTACATTGCTGCGACTATAAACCACGGAAAACCAAAGCAAGTCTTCGCACAGAGGAACCCCATTAGCGCCATCACTCATTCTACCCCCAAACTTCGAAAATAACTGCGGCATGGCCCTAGGGATTCACGGTGGCCGACAATGGTAAATGCGCAGCGCGGAGGCGAAGATTAGGGCTCGAAAAATAGGAAAACGAACAGCCGGCCATCTATCATGAATAAATCGGTGAAAACCCTATCCAAATTTTCAAGGCCCTTATCATAGCAAAAAATAACCAGGTGCAGGCGGCATAACGGCCGCCTGCACCGTGTCTTCCTCTATTGCTAGGGATGAACTAAACAGAGGAGGTATATGAAAACGCGGGCCTTATAAAAGGGGAAAAAACCAATCCCTATAACTGCACAAGCTATCCACCAAAGATGATAAAACGCGGGCGCAACTACTGGGGAAACAAAACCGACAACCCTAGCCGCGGATATAAAAACCCCGTTTGTGAGCAAAATGGAACTACGGGCCGTAACTTCTACATTATACACATCCTAAGTAACCCAGCCGAAACCTTGAAAAGAGGGGTTTAAGAACCTACCTGGCAGGAGTGCGCAAACGAAATGGCGACAACGATGGAGCCTTCGATCAACAGCTGGACGTGAGTACTGGTACGATGCTTCCACACGACTCGCGAGCTCGACAGTGTTGACAGCTTGGACGCGATAAAACCACAATAAAAAACCCAAAATACTTCCCCACATATATAAAACCCTCGCACGTGCGAGAAGTCAAATCCGTCGGGGCGGACAGGAAAGTCTCAGCGGGCGACTAAAGCTACTCCTCTCCGCAACGGCGGACCATACTCACTTCTCCATCACCCGCAATGCACAACATAATTCATACGATTAAAACGTGGTCGGGCGGCAGCGGATTCATTTGTCGGGCGACCAGGAGTTTGGAGACCCCCGAAACGGCGGCCCATCATCCATACTTCATCACCGCACGAAGAAAAGAAACTCTACATAGCACGGTTCGGCGATATACAAAATCTCCAGACTTCCCATTGATCCACAATGGCGGAGACGGAAGTTCTTACCCCCCTCCGACGCGAAATGAAAACACGTCCGCAACATAAAGACATGGGAACTCCCCCGCCACGGTGAAACAAAACCACCAACCTTCGCACGGTCGGCGCGAAACAAAAATCTGAGATCCGAAGAAGGCCTGCAACGGCGGGGTGGAATGAAATCACCAAGTTCCGGCAATCATCCGCAATAGCGGGTCAACAATACTAAACCGAGATTTGAACAGCACCCGCAACTGCAGCCCGGGCATGAAAATTAAGAATTGAAGGACACCCGCAACGGAAGCTCGACCACAGGTTTGGAGGATCCGAAACACACCCGCAAGGGCGGGCTTGTCAACCAACTAACCCCTGCTACAAAAAAAACTTTAAAACGAAAGCTTTGCAAGAGTTTTGCAAAACAGCAAGGGGCTCAACCACGATGAAAATTAAGGCATGAAAACGATGAGAAACAAGTCAATTGAAAGAACTCAAATCCCATGAAGGCGCTTCGAAATCCATAAGTTAAACTCAACAGGATGAAACCAAGAAAAGGACTGAACTAATCCAAAGTAAAGGAGGGTCCAAATTTTTTTTAGAAATTTGGGAAAAATTATTGCAGCTGCAACAATTGGCGACTACCTGGTGAACCTCAGATCTCTGAATTAACTTTCTCCCTAAGCTTTAAACTGCATGAATTAAAACTGGAATATTCTAGACATATGCATTCCTAATCCAATCTGATTATGCATCTCATTCATTATAAGAAGCCTCTCTTTTCGGGAAAGGGTAACACCAGTAGTGTTTCAAGTCTGAATAACTCTTTGGAGGCCAAAATAAATGGAGTTCATTTTACCTGCCCTTTGGGGTTTACAGCTTTGACACCATAGGATTTTGACAGAAAGTGAACAGTATTATCCTTTTGTTCCTCATTCCCATGCCATTTTGCACTTTTGTGCTTTTTGAACTTTAGTTCTTCGATATGAGTCCTCCTGCGGGCCTTTCTTACTAAATTTTTTTTATTTTTTATTTTTTATTTTTTATTTTTTAATTCAGGATCCTCTATCCCATAGTGTCCTTTTGTGTGAATGATATATTTTTTATTTCAATTCATGGACGGAGAGGATCTTGTGGCCATTTGTTACTTTATGCTTTGAGATTTATGCTTTTTGGAGCTTCACTCTGATTGTGCTTTGTTCCTTTGGAAGAAGTGACTCTTAAGAGCTTTTGGCCCTTTTCTTAATTCATAGCATGGGATCATTTATATGTGATAAATTGTGTCACTCTGTTTCCATCCTGCAGGTCTAGTGCTGTCACCCCCTTGGGTGTTTAAGATGTGAAGTGGATGGAGCCTCTAAATAGTACTTCAGACCCTTTTTACTTCTGAGTAATTTACAGGGATTAAGTAAGACTTCAAATGAGTGCACTGCCTGTTAGGAATAGAACTGCTAGAAGATTATTTGCACTTTAAACACAGTTCCCTTGCTCAGGATTTTAGTTAATACAGACTCCTGATGTCTCCATTGCATCCAAAGGTTTGCTTCTTATTCAAAAACAAAGAAAACTAACAAAACCGTAAGAAAATAACAACATAACAATAAAGAAAGCATTAAAGTACTAAAACCAATAAATCATCTAGCATTAAGAAAACAAAGCAATTTATTTATGTACAAAAGAAAAACATCAAAACAAAATTTCAAAAATTTTCCCATCCCAAGAATTTTCACATTTAAAGAACTAGGAATGAGTGGGATTTCAGACCTGAATTGTCTAACCATGGTCCAGCTGTGCAGTTATTGAGATGGAACCCATATCTATAATTCTGCAATCATTTCTCTTAGCCTGAGGGAGTTGAAGGAGCTCAGACTGAGTGTCCTTTCTAAGACTGGCCCTTTTTAAGGAAGGGTGTTCAAGCTTAAGCTCAGTAAGATAGTTTCCCAAAACAGACTTAGCAGATTCGTTTCCTTCCCCCAACTTAGTGACATTGTTTTCCATAAAAGGTTCTCTTAGAATCTTGATCAAGTTTGGGATGCCCTTCTGGGGTAACCACAAATGAGACCAATCTGAAGCAAAGTACCCGTTTAGTCTCGCTATCCAATCTCTGTTCAGAATCATCCCATAACCATTAGGAATGTCTGCTACTATGATGTCAATGTAGTGGCATATCCTTTTGTTTGCAGACAGTTGAATCATCATGTTCTTCATCTCTCCTACTACTTTGACACAAGTTTTGTCAAGTTGTGTGACATCCCAAAGAGTAGGCTTGATCTGTCCATTGAGTTTTTTGCAGACTACCAGAGGCATAACATTTGTGGATGATCCGGAATCTACCAAACAATTATGGACATTATGATTTAAAATTTCAAGAGTCACAAGGAAAGGTGGAGCGCTGGTTTTCATGGTCTTGATGAGCTCGCCCTTTTCTTCCACTGGTTGGTTTGTTGTGGGCACCCCTTCCTTTAGCTTACCAATTGTGTTTTCTTCGTCATCTTCCACAAGTTTGGTAAGTCTGATGGGAAGCTCTGTTTCCTGTTTTCCATGAATATTTCTAGGTGAGTCATCTTTATCCCCTATATCAGCCTGCCCCTTAATTTCCTCTTGCAAATCCTGTACCTTTGACATTATTGCATCGTTTTCAATGGCCGGGTTCTCATTCTTTGTGTTTGTAAGTGTATGCTGAGATTGGAGAGCATTTTCTTCAATGTTAAACAGTGAAACTCCATTCCATGAGAATATAGTATCATCTTCTTTCTTTTCTATGGTCTGTTGCCTCTTTTCTTCCTCACCACTGTGCCTAGTCAATTCTGGATCCAACAATTTATTCATCACCCGCGTTATTGAATGTATCCATTGAGGACATCTCTTCTCAGAGTGGGGTTGTTGATGAAAGGTACAGAAATTATCTCCTCCTATTTCTGTTAGGTTTATTGATGCCACGTTTGGTGATGGGGAAACTTGCCTTTGGTTGTCACTCTCTTTTCTGGGATGGGGAGGCTTATTGGTTATTTGAATGTCCCTTTCTTTCTCCAAATCTTCAACTCGGTTGGACAGCTTCTGAAGCACTTTCATCATCTCATGATAATCATATGGCTGATCTTCTCTAGGTTTGGACAGCAATGAGCTTCTTTTTAGGGTGGTTTTCCTTTCACCTGAGTCAGGATAGTCCTCTATACTCTCACTTTCAGCCTCTACTCTTTCAGCCTCTTGATAAGTTTCCACCAATGTAGGCTTGACTTTCATCTTGGCAAACATAGCCAGCTCAGGTCCTAGGGCTGAGGTATAATGCTCACTTAAGACTTTATCTGAGGGTCTGTCCACAACAGAAATTTTTTTTAGGTACAGTGAAAATTTCTGAGTGAAACTTCGTACCTTTTCATTCTTCTCTTTTCTCAACACACCAAACCCTTTCATCAACGAGGCGTGAGTCTTCTGGGTTGTGTATTTATTTCTAAAAATTCTTTCAAAAGTATCCCAATCAGGAATGGAATTTACAGGTAGTCCAAAATACCATGATGCTGCTGATCCTTTCAGAGTATGAGGAAAAAGCCTGCACACTACGTCTTCATGCTCTCCAGCCTTTAGCCCTTCTATCGCTAGGTAAAAGCTTTGAAGGTGGTCATCTACAGCAATGTTGTCCGCAGGGTCAAACTTAGGAAAAAGCTTGTCGAAGGCTTGAGTCAAATTATGTAGAGGAGGATTCAAGTTTAGAGGCGACCTAGCTCTCCAAGCTGGTAAGGGGTTGGGTTGATTACCGGCCATGAGCACGAGCAAACAAAAACCACTCGGAAAACAGGGTTTCAAGGACAGGAAACCTCAAACTTGGGTGAGATTGAAAGCTTCAAAACATCTGCTGGTAGGGTAATCTCAGGAAAATTGAGTTCCACGGCCAGCCTTTTCTGGCGGCCCTCCTTCTAGCGCCAAAACTGTTGAGGCCTGGAAATTCGCAGGTGGCAACAGTAAGGGATTCTCCCCAATCAGCGTTCCCAACTAGCCCGCTGACTATTTGGTATATGGAATCCGTTCGGTTTACGGTCCGGCTACCGTAGGTCAAAGTAACAACAAGGTTTTTACCGGTTGTGGCCCGGTCCACCGGAATTTGTATTTTTGAATTAATATATGCAATGCATATGCCTATCTTAACCATGCAGGGTGATAAAGATGCAAGGAACGACACAATGTGCTGCGCAGGTTCTTACCTCTTGTCTTATATCCACAAACATCTAAACCACATATGCAACTATGAAATGAGATGACTAACTATCTATCCCCGGGGAGCCAGAAAATGATTATTTGTGAGTAATGTACTACTTTCATGTATGATAAACAAAGATACAGATAGCTGTTATTTACGTTTACAACACGTGATTGAGAAAATATTCTAACAATCAGATAGCCAATTGTTATATAAAAACACATACATTACTCTAAGTGAAATTTCCATAAATAAAATCAGAAATTATTCAACCAGACATAGGTCATAAAGTTAGAACAATCTCATGATTCACAGACATAAGCTGAAAAATAAAGTAATTCATCTTTCCGCCATCCATGGTACAACATTTGGAACACTTCACCGTTCTTTCTCCAACAGGCAAACCAAAAATTCTTTATTGCAAAATGAAGTAGTTCTTCTTACAATAATTCCTCCAGTCTAACTGGGAAAAAGCCCTTATCTTGTCTATCTTCCCTAGTTTTATACAAAAAAGCAAAAATGGTTGGGTTTCCCAAAGTGACCTTTAGGCTCCCCAACGCTTCAATTTCCCCCAAACTTTTACAAAATATTACATTATACAAAATTTTAACCGGTCCTTCTTATGAGGAGGGTCCCGCTTTGTCTTCCAAGAATTTTCTCCATGCTGCTGCTTTAGCAGCGATCCTTTCAAACGAGTTGGGTTCCAGGAACTGAATGTTCAACTCGAATTTGTCAACTTGCTTCCAAATGGCCTCAATTCTGGATTTGTTCAACCGTACCTGTTCCTCCAAAAACTGTACACTAATGGCCGAGTGGCCTATTTCATTTCTGAGGACTTGTTCATCAATAGCACTGATGCGTTGCACTTCGGCTTCCTCATCTTGTTGCCTTTTCTGCAACATTTCTGCAAATGCATCATGAGTTGGGAACTCTTGTAATCTCTGCCCAGCCTCTGCCTGACAACGATTGTAGGCGACCAGGGCTCTTCTAAAGAATTCGGCGCACGCTCCCTTTGTTTTCTTGAAATTCTTCTGAAAATCTTCTGCAGTGTTGACGGCAAATTCTATCAGGTCAAGGTCCCGTTTCAAAGCTTGTTTATCTTTGACTACTAGCTCAGCTGGGACTTCTTTGTCATCCTCCATCTGGGTTATCCTTGAAGTCAGTATCTCAAGTATGTCTTGTGACCTGTCCACAAAATAAGAAGCTGTGTCTAAAATTTCGTCCAGTCTGCCATTGATTTGGAGGACCTGACATCTTTCCTCCTCTAGAGCATTCTGCAGGTGCAGCACCTTAGCTTTCTGAGCTAAGATGTGGTCTTTAACTGGCTGCAGATCTACCTGTTGTGCCTTTGCTGCTTCCAGCTGCTTCTCCAATTCCTTAACGTGTAAGGTATTGGATTCATATATGATCTTTTGCTGCTCTACCAGGTATTCTATCCTTACCCTCAGCTGCTCCTTTTCATCCTTTAAAACTTGAATCTCCTGTTGGGATTTTCCTAGGGATTCTTGTGTCATTTCTTTCACCTGTACTTCTTGTTGAATGGCATTGATTTCACCCTTCGTGGCTTCCATTTCCTTAAGCACATGCTCATATTTTATTTTCAACATATTTCCATCTTCTCTTTCCTTCCTGAGGGTGTCCTTCAGCTGGGCAGAGGTTTTCTTGGTTGAATCTATCTCCTTCATCATTCGATCTACATTATCCTTCGTAGAGTCTATTGCTACCCTACCAGCCCTTATGACAAACCTTGGGTCTTTATCCATCCCAACCATCACGGCTTTATTAGTTATCATGGTACTGGTCATTCCTCCGGCCCTTATCTTTTGCTCAGTTCTCCTCATAATCCTTTTGGTAGCCCTGTCATAGTATACTGTGCTAAAATCAGGGAATTCCTCCCCCCTTTTCTGCTCGAAGGGCACTAGCTGTAGCATAGGGGTTTAAGGAATGATGGCAGTGGACATTGGCAAGGCCTGTGTCTCAGGGTTTTCCTCACCCTTACTTTGCTCTGCTTTTGACTCAGGGACCTGTTGTTGTGTCAATTCTATCTTTTCAGCTTCCTGTTTTCGAAGCTCCTCATCCAGCATTCTCTGGGCTTCCTCAGCTGCTTGTTTAGCAGCCTCCTCTGCTTTTCTAGCTGTTTCTTTTGCTCTTTCAGCTGCATCCTAGGCAGCTTTCCTCTTTTCCTCCTCTCATTTCTAGAGCCATTCCGCGGCCTCCTCTTCTAACCTCTGAGCTTCCTCTCTTATTCTTCGGGATGTATCTTCCGCCTTAGCCTGCTCAGCCTTCTCCTGTTCAGACCCTTTCCCACCTTTGGTGGAGTGCTTTGGTTTGAATCTTTTATTGAGTGCTGTCAAGTTCGGGGCTCTTCTGAACACGGATTCATCATTGTCGAAATGATGGGTGTACTCATAGAACACCTTGTGCTTTCTGCAATGCTCAACCATTCTTTCATGAGTGTCATTTCTCCTGAAGGTCATCTCCCCAAAATGGAACTTTTCTAGTTCCTCTATAAATTCAGGAGCTTGTTTTACATTGGCAAAACTATAGCTGCCTACTTTGAATGGTAAGGGAGGATAGACAGCCTTCTTCTTTGAAAATAAGAAATGACCAACTCCGTCAATAAATATCTGTCTAACAGCCTCCTTATGAATGATATAATCTGTTGCGTACTTGGGCAGCAAATAAGGTGTCCTTGACCCACCGAACATTCTCAGATACATTCCGTTCTCTGTCAAGAAATAATCACCGTATTCCTCTATTACATGCATGGCTTCTTCAGACATGCAGTCACATTCCTTTTGGAAGACAAGAGTGTGTAGAGGCATGATAAACTGCTCACAGATTTCTCGGTAGTGACTATGGTATTGATGAGGCCCCAGTAGCTTAAAGGCTGCATATACGGGCATTCTGTTCCTGTCCCAAACACATTTGAGCCCGGGGAAGGGCTGGTGACATATTATACAGTCAATCAAGATCGAGCTCATGTAAAACTCAGATTTTTTCTGTTGTACTCCTCCTTTTGCTGCAGCTATACAAGAAGATAGGCTGCTGGATACCAAGCCGGACCAGTTAAAAATGGTCCCTTCAGTGGCCACATAGAACATCAGGGGTATCCATTCGAATTTGAATAATTTACCATTGGCCCTCCCGAAGATCCTATTCAACATGAGAGCTATGAATCTGTACGGGGGTCTAAGGGTGGCTGTGTCATAATCTTCAGTAGCTCTATGTCTATAGAGCTTCCCTGGTAATAGCATTTTCCTCATGGTCTCTATCAGATCCATCCTGAGATTGTCCAACCACTCATTGGACAAGAAAACGTGAGGCTCAGGCAAGTGGTAGGGTAAGGCCACATATCCAGGGCTAAAGGAAGCATAGCCCTGACCTTCAACATTGCATATCAGCATTGAACCATGGTTTTTGTGTGGAAGGATCCACCTCATCAACTCAGCACATGGAAACATTTCGGGCCTGGTGGCAACCTTCATGATTGCAGACTTCTCTATGTTTGCGTAGATATGTTCCTCCTCCAGGCCCATATCTGGGACTTCCCTACGGGAAATCATTCTGTGTATGTCTCCCCACTTATACTCAGGGTCCAACCCTGTGACACACTGTGTATCCTCATATATGTATTCAGTTGGTAGATCAGCCTCTATTGCTGTTTGTTCCTCTACCACAGGGGCCTTCTTTTTCTGTCCCCTGGACATCTTGAAATCTTCCTGCAATGTAAAACATCGTGATATTAAGCAATTCAAATTTGAAAATATTGAGAAGCAGTTTATTCTTTCTCCATTTGTCTATGTGGCTACAACGATATCAGACATAGGTTCTTTTCATTGAAGGATTTGAACTAGTTATGCAACTTGTTGAGCTATGCTATTATCTTATATCAGTGTGTAAGTAAGAAAGCAACACATATATGCATAACCAATCTATATCATGACTATCTGAACTATCAGCACAAAACTCAGATTATTTCTCAAATATAACAAGCAAGGTTCTAATACTGCTAGCATTATTCATTCCACGGCCTATTATCAAAATTCATGATTTCACAGGATGTTATTAAAAAACAAATATGCAGTGCAAAATCATAATTTTCAAAAGTAGGGCACATGACTACAAAAAATCCGATCTCAAACATGGTTCTACGGTAAAACTCATGTTATCGCGGGCATGGCTTTACATTGCTGCGACTATAAACCGCGGAAAACCAAAGCAAGTCTTTGCACAGAGGAACCCCATTAGCGCCATCACTCATTCTACCCCCAAACTTCGAAAATAACTGCGGCACGGCCCTAGGGATTCACAGTGGCCGACAATGGTAAATGCGCAGTGCGGAGGCGAAGATTAGGGCTCGAAAAATAGGAAAACGAACAGCCGGCCATCTATCATGAATAAATCGGTGAAAACCCTATCCAAATTTTCAAGGCCCTTATCATAGCAAGAAATAACCAGGTGCAGGCGGCATAACGGCCGCCTGCACCGTGTCTTCCTCTATTGCTAGGGATGAACTAAACAGAGGAGGTAGACGAAAACGCGGGCCTTATAAAAGGGGAAAAAACCAATCCCTCTAACCGCACAAGCTATCCACCAAAGATGATAAAACGCGGGCGCAACTACTGGGGAAACGAAACCGACAACCCTAGCTGCGGATATAAAAACCCCGTTTGTGAGCAAAAAAGAACTACGGGCCGTAACTTCTACATTATACACATCCTAAGTAACCCAGCCGAAACCTTGAAAAGAGGGGTTTAAGAACCTACCTAGCAGGAGTGCGCAAACGAAATGGCGACAACGATGGAGCCTTCGATCAACAGCTGGACGCGAGTACCGGTACGATGCTTCCACACGACTCGTGATCTCAATAGTGTTGACAGCTTGGACGCGATAAAACCACAATAAAAAACCCAAAATACTTCCCCGCATATATAAAACCCTCGCACGTGCGAGAAGTCAAATCCATCGGGGCGGACAGGAAAGTCTCAGCAGGCGACTAAAGCTACTCCTCTCCGCAACGGCGGACCATACTCACTTCTCCATCACCCGCAACGCACAACATAAGTGATACGATTAAAACGTGGTCGGGCGGTAGCGGATTCATTTGTCGGGCGACCAGGAGTTTGGTGACCCCCGCAACGGTGGCCCATCATCCATACTTCATCACCGCACGAAGAAAAGAAACTCTACATAGCACGGTTCGGTGATATACAAAATATCCGGACTTCCCATTGATCCGCAACGGCGGAGACGGAAGTTCTTACCCCCCTTCGACGCGGAATGAAAACACGTCCACAACATAAAGACATGGGAACTCCCCCGCCACGGTGAAACAAAACCACCAACCTTCGCACGGTCGTTGCGAAACAAAAATCTGAGATCTGAAGAAGGCCTGCAACGGCGGGGTGGAACGAAATCACCAGGTTCTGGCAATCATCCGCAATAGCGGGTCAACAATACTAAACCGAGATTTGAACAGCACCCGCAACTGCGGCCCGGGCATGAAAATTAAGAATTGAAGGAAACCCGCAATGGCGGCTCGACCACAGGTTTGGAGGATCCGAAACACACCCGCAACGGCGGGCTTGTGAACCAACTAACCCCCGCTACAAAAAAAACTTTAAAACGAAAGCTTTGCAAGAGTTTTGCAAAACAGAAAGGGGCTCAACCACGATGAAAATTAAGGCATGAAAATGATGAGAAACCAGTGAATTGAAAGCACTCAAATCCCATGAAGGCGCTTCGAAATCCATAAGTTAAACTCAACAGGATGAAACCAAGAAAGGACTGAACTAATCCAAAGTAAAGGAGGGTCCAAATTTTTTTTAGAAATTTGGGAAAAATTATTGCAGCTGCAACAGTATGTACGGCCTGAATTGTTTTACCACTTTGAAGACTGCATAAGCTTGCTTGTCCATAGCTGGGTAATTTAATTCACCCCCCTGCAAACCAGTGCTCATAAATGATATGGGGAACTCATCTCCCCCATCTTCCTTCTAAGTAAGCACAGCTGCTAGTGAATCGTCAAATGCGAAAGTGTACAAAATAAAATATTTCATGTAATATGGACTTTTGAGAGAGGGTGCATGAGCAATAGATGTCTTTATTTTACTGAATGTGTTCTTCTCTACATCAATCCATTTTAATTGTACACTTTGTTTCACCATTTGCTGCAAAGGCTTAACAATTTAAGCAAAATATGGCACAAACCTTCACATGAAATTTATTGTCCCCATAAATGATTGCATGCCCTTTTTGTTATGGGGTAAGGGGATTTGTTCGATATATTTTATCCTTTCTAGGTCTATGGAGATCCCATTCTTAGATACCACATGACCTAGTAACTTTCCTTCTGTAACAGCAAACACACACTTCTTGGGGTTTAGCGAGGTACCATATTTTCGGCAACACTCAAAAATCTGCTTTAGATGAAAGGCGTGTTCTTCTCTTTTCTTTGAAAATATTGTGATGTCATCAAGGTATACCACAACACTACGGCCAATATAACCGTGGAAAGATATAACCATAGCCCTATAGAAAGTAGCTCCAGCATTTATGAGTCCAAAAGGAATCCTTCTGTAAGCAAAAGTCCCCCATCTTGTTCTGAATGTAGTTTTGAGTCTGTCTTCTTTAACTACTAACACTTGATTGTAACCAGAGAATCCATCTAATAAATAAAATAACTCAGAACCTGAAACCAATAGCAATATCTATTCCATGGGTGGAACTGGATAATTGTATTTATCTGAAGCACGATTTAAGTTTATGAAATCCACACATAGCCTAATTTCTCCATATTTCTTCCTTACTGGTACCAGATTTGAAACCCATTCTGAGTGTCTAAATTTGAAAATAATTTTAGCATCCAACAATTTCTTTACTTCATTCTGAATTAGAGGCTCCAGTTTTGGATGCATTTTCCTCAAAGACTATTGATAAGGCTTGACCCCAGTCCTAATAGGGATGACATGCTGAATAATCTTGGTGTCATATGTTTTCAAATCTTCATATGTCCAGGCAAACACATCTTTGTATTGCTTGAACAAACTGATGAACTTATTTCTTTCACCTAGGGAGAAACACTTTCCCAAATTCACATATTTAGGCTCAATTTTAGTTCCTAAATTAATCAGCTCGAATTGTAAAGATGAGCTATGACTCTTAACATTTACTAGCCTTCTGAATTTGTAGTTTAGATCAAACATTCGCTCTAAAGTCCTGACTCCTTTAGGAATAAAATTGTCAAATTTTAGCTTATCTTGATTTTCTTCATCATCAATGATTGCCCCTTTGAAGGTTTCATCATTTGTCAAACATTCCAAAATCTGCTGATCGTCTTCAAAAACTCATAAATTTGTAATCATGTCTAGAACAGAACGCCTGAAAAGTAATTCAATAGAACACCTGTTATTAGAGTGTACAATCCTCGCAACTGAGGTGGCTAACAAGTCAGCTGCTACATTCTTTAGTCTAGGAATTGATACAATATTAAATGCGTAAAAACATTTGAGAAAATACCACACTTCATTTTGATAAGCTTTTAAATGAGGGGAAATTCAATGTATCTGATTTCAAATCTATTTTACAATTATTTCAGAATCCCCATACACTTTCAAATTTTCTACTTTTAATTCAATCGCTTTTCTTAGTCCCTGAACTAATGCTTCATATTCAGCTGTGTTATTGGCACATTCAAACTCTAACCTACATGAAAGGAAATGCTTATTTTTATTAGGATCAATGAGGACATAGCTAGCTCCTGATCCTTACAAAGTTTTAGATCCATCATAGAAGAGTGTCCAAAAATCATCTACTACTACTATACATGAATTAACATCTACATCTAAAGCTAAATCTACTATTTTACAATCAATTTCATCATCCTGCAAAAATCGAAGGAGATCAGGCTGGGCGTCTAATGTACTGTTGGCTTCTTCTGCTTGGTAATTTCCTCGTTCTAGCTCAATGAATGAATTCCCCAAAATAGAATTCACTGGTTCATTCTTACCTTCTAACTGAGTGACATTGTTTTTCATGTGGGGCTCTCTTATAACTTTAATTTGATTTGGACTTCCTTTATAAGGTATCCACAAATGTGACCAGTCTGATGCAAAATATCCATTCATCTTTGCTGACCAATCCCTACTCAAAACAAGTCCATATGCCTCAGGTATGTTTGCTACTACAACATCAATGAATTGACATAACTTTTCATTTGAAGATAATCGAATCAAAACATCCTCCATTTCCCCAATTACCTTCACATTTGTTCTGTCTAACTGAATGAACTGCTAGGTAGATGGTTTGGGCTATCCATTTATCTTCTTGCAAACTGACAGTGGCATAACATTTACTGATGCCCCTGAGTCTACTAGACAGTTGTGCACGTTATGGTTGAAAATTTTGAAATTAAGGAGAAAAGGTGGAGTTTTTCATTTAGGCTTACCCCCCACACTTGCTTCACCGATTTCTTATTCTTGGGGTTGATTGTCGGTGGGAAGCTTTTCCTCAGGCATTTCAAGTGTTCTCAATAATTTCTCTTTCTGCTATGGGACATTACACATCTCAAATAGTGAAATATTTTCCTTTACCTTCTTGATATCTTGCACAATGTCATACTCCATTTTATGTTCTGTGAGATTCATTTTTATATTATCGATTTTCTTTTCAATGGGATTAGTAGGCATGTTGGTCTGCTTTGGATTTTGACTGGTAATAGTAAACTTGGGAATTTTGTTAGCCGTGGTGCTTTTTTGAAATTTCTTTATATTCTTCTGAAGTCTCTTAATTTTTGGGATTATTAACCTGTCTTATTTTAGTAGCCCTTGGCTTCTAGTTGTCACATTTTCTTCTAATATGTCCTCATGTCTTAAATCACTTTCCTTTTCAGTATCAAACATCGAGACACAATCCCATAAAACCATGGCATCATCCTCTTGCTTTTCCATTGATTTATTATCAATTTCTTCCTCATCATTTTCTTTTGTTAATTTGGAATCCAGTAGCTGATTCATCACTAATGTCATTGAATTTATCCATTGAGGACAATTTTTTTCAGAATGAGGCTACTGGTGGAAAGTGCAAAAGTTATCCATACCTAGCTCCATTAAGTTCATTGATGCAGGACCGTGTGGAGGAGGTTTAGACTAATTATTGTCTTCTCTCTTCTTATAATAAGGATTATAAGACTTCTAAGATTCCTTTTCCTTTTCCAAGTCTATTATTATGTTGGAAAGCTTCTGCATCATCTTTGTCATTCCTTTGAAATCATGTGATTGTTCCTCTTTAGGATTTGTAAATAACAAAGCTTTCCTCCCATAATTTTTCTCTCCTGACTGCTCAGGATAATCTTCTATGCTTTCCTTTTCATATTCTACTCTCTCTGCTTCTTCATAAGTATCTACTAGCATAGGTTTGGCTTTCATCTTGGAAAACATGGCCAAATCGGGCCCCAAAGCTGAGGTATAATATTCAATCAGAACTTTATCCAAGCGTTTGTTAGTTTCAGAATTTTTTTTAAGATAGGTTGCAAACCTTTGAGTAAAACTACGCACCTTCTCTTTTCTTTCTTTCTTCAAGGCACATAGCCCTTTCATAAGAGCTGCATGATTTTTCTAGGCTGCATATTTGCTTTTGAATATCCTTTCAAAACTATCCCAGTCTGGGATTGAATTTGCAGGAAGACCAAAATACCATGAGGGGGCTGCTCCTTTAAGGGTATGTGGTAAAAGTATGCAGACTACGTCTTCATGTTCTCCAGCCTTTAGCCCTTCTATGGCCAAGTAGAAACTTTGCAAATGATCATCTACTAGGATCCTCTCACTTGGGTCAAACTTGGGCAGCTTCTTCTCAAAAGCCTGAGGTAATTCATGCAAAGGAGGTGTTAGGTTTAAGGGTGATCTGGCTTTCCAAGCAGGTGGTGGATTTGGTGGGTTAGGTGGCTGATTTGCATTTACACCTACCATTAGTCTGGGTGGGGAGTGAGATGGAGAATGAACAGGAGTACAGATAGGTGAACCATTAGGTGTATTAGGGCCTACTTGATTCAAAGGCTGAACAACTTCCTGTAAAGCTATTTCTACAAGTTCTTCCCAATATCCAACTAACACAGAGTCTTCCAAAATAGGACAGTCTTTCTTCTTTTACTCTCTTCTAGGCAATTCAGGGATAATCGGTAATCCTCCAATATTCTTCACATAAGCCCTAGTGTGTCTTCTCAGATCATTAACAACTTTGTTGTCCACAGAATACAAATGTTCTCTATTCTCTTCAGGAATCAGATTAGGAAATAAAATCCTTTCAAAACTATCACTGGTGGAGTAATTTCGAGGAACTAGATTTCCTCGGCTAGCCATGCACTGGTGGCCCTCCTTCTAGCACCAAAAATTGTTGAGGCCTAGAAAATTGGAGGAAACAACAACAATGAATTCTCCCCAGTCAACGTTCCCAGCTAGCCAATGACTGTTTGGTATGGGGAATTCATCTGATTTACGGTCCGGCTACTGTAGGTCAAGTAACAAAAATTAAAAGGTTTTATCGATTGTGGCCCGGTCCACCGTATATATTTTTGTGTTTTTTAACTCTAAGTATGATATGCAAGTTGTTACAACCTAAGTTTTACTTAGTGGTTTTTTATTAAGTGAGCCTAGTGAATCGGACAAGGATAACTTGTTCGGACTTCAGAAGACCTTTGGAAGTACTTCTGGGAAGTGCTTGTTGTACTATATCACATGTTCATACCCCATGGGGGAGTTGTAATAAATGTTATAGCATGATAGTTTCTATAAAAGACTCAGTCTCTTAGACTTTATTTGTCAATCCGATCAGCCTAGGGTGTTTTTTCCCTTGGTTATTATTGGTTGTTAAATAAACGATTGATAATTTCTGAGTTTTTCACTCCATACCTCCAAAGTTGGGGTGGCCGGCTTGGCATTTAGGCATATTGAGGTTATTAGAGTCTATGTGTCAATGTATAAACATGCGAGGCATCATGGTCGAGTCATATGAACATTTCTAAGGCCCCCTAGGTTTTTTAAATTTTTAAATTTTTTTTTATTTTTTTAGTGTTTTTTATTAAAATTTAATTTTTCCAAAACTTAGCTTATTTTTTAATAGTTTAATTGGAAAAATTGGTTTTGTAATAAAAGTGGGCCAAATAATCAGTTTCAGTCATGTAGGTGCTCATTTTTAGGCTAAGAGCACCATGTAAACCCATGGACCCACTATTTCCTAGTTTTGAGTGATGGTCAGAAAGCCCCAAAAAATCATTTATTGATTATTTTAATTAATAAATTGATGAATAATGGAGCAAATCTAGAATCATAGATCAATGGATTCTTAGGCGATTTGATTGAAATCAGTCAGATCTGAACCAGATTGATTGGATCTGACAAGTCCTTGACTAAAGGAGGTGATCAAATCAGATCTAGAGTTGATCTCCAGCAGCTTTTATGGGGAATTTCACCCTCTCTCTCTCCTCCACATGTGTGGAGTCTCCTGTGTGCTCTGTGGACTGATGTGTCAGTTTATTGGTTGATGTGTCAGCTCAATCAGCCCCCCAATTGATAAGTAGGCTCAGTTCAGCTTAAGATCTACATTGATTGACTCTCCATCAGCTGATTTGATATGTCTCCTTGGGATTCCCCCCCCCCTGGGCTGGATCTCCTAGTTTTTGTATATATTAAAGCATAAGACTCCTCTTCCAAGCTAGTTAGAGTTGGATTGAAGGGATTACCATTATAATACTATTGTAATCTTTTGATTGTTGGAATAAAGAATCTTTGGAGGCCAAATGGTGTAATTCTCTCATGTGTGTGGATTAAGCATTGTCTTACGCCTATTGATGTTGCTGATTTTTCTCTCAATTTTTGCATCTGAACCCTGTCTGGCTTAAACGACTCAGCTGAATCAATAGGACTATAGTTGGGCAATTAAGGTTACTTGTTTTTCTTATATCTCATAGCATATATGTTAGAATATATAGATTATACATGTTTAATATTTGTTTTTGCATGTAATTCTCGTCTCTTTTTCATATATATATCTAGATCTCATGAGGTTTCGTGCAGGATTGTGGGTTTAGCTTTCAGGTAGCAAGGATTGGATGAGCTATGGATCTAGTTTGAATCCACTGTACATCCAAAATATTTGTGAAGACATTGCTCCTCTGTATTCCACTAACAAGTTTCCATTGTACATCCTTCCAACAACGGGCCTTTCCCCTTCTCTTCCTCCCTTCTTTTAAAATCAATCTTCCGGTTACCTGTCTCTTCCTCTTATGATAAGATCTAGTCCCAAGAATTGAATCTATATTTTTAGATCTATTTAATAAGAGTTTTTATGCTTAGATATATAATTTCATAAAGACTATCAGTTCATAAAGATAGATCTAGGTGTAGGAAATTCCTTTTTTGCAAGTAGCTAAAGTATAGATCTAAAGCTTGCTCATAAGGTGGCTTCCTTTTTTGTTCTTCAAAGATTTAAATTCTTCAATAAAAGTGCACATCTCATTGGATTCCCAAACAATAAGCCAAGATCCCAAGGAAATCTTGCTTTCCTTGGTTCCTTTTTGCAGAAATTAGATTACCCCTGTTTAACAATTTTTACTTAGTTTTTTTTTTGTAATTAGCGTGGTGACCCAAAAAACTTTTAAAGTGTGTTTGGGTACATTTGATTTTAATTGATCACTATTTTTTAGCAGTTCTAACATAAAAGGGAAGGAGACTCTATCAAATTTTTGACTCTTGGACGAACCAAAGCTTCTCGGAAGCTTCCCCCACCGTTGTGTTTTAACTCAAGCTTGTTACAAGCTTGTTGTAAGCCTTTGGATCCCAGATATAAAGGAACAAAGTGCATCAATTTGAATTTTCTGATATTGTAAATCGCTGCTAATAAAAATAATAGGTCCTTTTGAATAGACTCTTTCGAGCCTATTCACCATCCCCCCTGGGGGGATTTGCGTTGGTGTCAATTTTTTACTTTTTGTTCATCTCTTTTCAATCTAGTGTAGTTCTAATATGTAGGGTAGTATACATTTATTAATTATCAGTTCCACATTACATATTTGATATTTCAAAGTAATCTTAATACTTACCCCACGACTTCCTGATTGACCCGAAAGGGGAAAGAGATGCGTGGTAGGACTAATTAAAAAACTGGAATTGTGTATCTGTTTTTTCCTTTTCATCAATTGTTTCATCATCTATTATAAAATTAACCCCTCCTTGATTCCCTAATTGAGATCCACTTGGATTGAAAGAGGTTCCTAGAGGGTTTTCTTTTTAACAAGAACACCCATCTCAAAATTTACTAAAATTGACAAGACTCCGGTGTGTATGCTCCACACTTGGCTGCAGTTCGTCCGATCATTCAAGTTGTATCAGAAGCAATTGAGTGACTAGAATAATTATGATTCACTCTGCCAAATTGACAAACCATCAGGTGAAAATCCAACACCTAGATCGAACCATTACGGTGGAAAAATACCCAAAGGAAGCGAGAACTCCTGAAAAGTGACCTCGGGGCACCGATCTCTATCACACCCTAATGGGTGCATTATGAACAATATCCCTAGAGATTCCATTTATCCCACATATTCCTTGCAGGTAGCCGTGACGGTTTAGTTTTGGATATACACCAGGTACTCTAGGGTATATCTAGAGTCCCCCCTGCTTCTCCTAATTTTAATCAACTCATATTTCACATTAACTTAAAACGTACCAAGAGGCAATCGCAAAAATTTCACTCCAAGCACATGCAAGTACATTGATTATCTTTTGACTCCATTTTAAGGAACTAGTTATTTTCTTGCTATATATATATTGTGTCTCAACACTGTGCTTTCGTGCACTCATTTTGTATCTTGTCATCTATGGTTTTTTATGGTTAAATTTCAAAATCCTAAGTAACTCATTCAATTTAACATCATCGTACTAAATAATTTTTCCTTAGTAACTTAATAGGGTCTACCCCCTTGGCTTCATTAGGAGTTGATCCTAAATGGAGGAGTCAAGAACAAGGTGACAGCCTTGACTCGAGACTTGTCCCCAAGGACACACCGAGTGGCTTGAAGATTTCTTCCAGATGACCCAGGTGTGTGAAAGGCGGAAACCCGGGGATAAATATTTGTATTCCCGAGTATGACTTAGCTTAACTTTTTTCTAAACAACTAAAAAGATAAAAACTTTTCATTGATCTAGTCTTTAAGAAACATAAAAATTAAAACTCGATCCATCTAGTGACTCCACTGTCTAACATCCCTTTAAGAATTTCTACCCGAAGAAACTGCCAACAATTATTCAATCCTCTCCCTGATCTCGAAAGGTTTATTAGGGAAATATTGAATAGGCAGACTTCTTGTACAAACCTTGAAAATTTACAAGACCAATCCCTCTCAGATATCCATCACATATTTGTAGAGAGTCATACTTTCCAATCTGAAGAAATAACGGAATTTTTCAAACCCCTTGACTTTTCTCAGATAGTAGGTAGTCTGCATGAAATTCCAAATGATGCTATCAAGAAGCTTCCCATATTCCAGGGAAATAATGCCATCACTACCAAGTCTCACATCCGAAAGTTTGATAAGCACCTAGTTAGTTACTGCAATGATGCTGCCCATAACCATGAAGATGTCAAAATGAAGCTCTTTGCTTTATCCTTAGAGGATGATGCTACAGAATGGTACTCCGACCTTGGTGATGATTCATATAAAACTCTTAATGAATTCCTATAGGGTTTTAAGAAGAAATGGGGGAAAAGAAAGAACCAAGACATCTGCTTGCTATACTCCATAACATAAAGAAGATGGAGAATGAAACCATTGATGAATTTAATACTAAGTTCAGGTGTGTGGTTGGGAACCTCCATAGAGAAATCAATACAAGGGATGTCTCCATCCTCATATCTTACATCGAGGCTTTCACTGGTGATTTGAGGTACTAGTTAAGGGACAAAGAGCCGACCGATCTAAAAACTGCTCAGGAATTGGTCGAGAAAATAGAAAAGAATATGCAGTCTTCAGGAAAATCCAACATTCCAGGTTACACTAGGAGAAACACTTCATACAACAAAGAGAAGGGAAAATCCGTTGAATTAGAGGAAAAGGCAACCTCTAAAGACCCCATGGAAAAAGTACCTAACATGATAAAATAATTGGTTACTAGTCAGAACCAAATCATGGCAAATCAATCTGCACAGTTGAACCATATTCAGAATAGAATAATCACAATGGAAATAAATAATGGACCTAGGAACTTTCAGCCTAAACAGAATCAAGTGTATCAGAAGAAAGATCCTCAACAAGAACCTAGGATTCCAAACCATTTAGACTCAACTAACCTGGTAGAAGAAGTCATTCCATGGTGTAGACCTTGTGATCAATTCCACCAAGAAAGCACTTGCTATATAGAAAACCAAGTTATAGAACATGGAATGACTGAGGTTAGTAATCAGGAAACAACATCAGGCGAGTCTAATCATGTGTGCATGGTAGGCCGAACCTATCCTTTATCAAACCAGCATTGGTAGCAGGCCACAGATTACAGTTACGAGAAGGATCTTCTTTCCAACTTTTATGGTGGAATGCCTTCTCCAGAAGCAATTAAGGAAATGAAGGAGGCTATATTCAAGGGAGCAGTGTATCAAAGAAAGGAGAAGCCATCACCGTCTAAATAGTACAAGCCAAAGGTAACTGTTCCTCCCCTCCCAGATCCTCTTGTTGTCCCTGAATCAAATATTGATATGGGAGAATGGATAAGTAGTTCTAAGATTCATGTGTATGCAATTGATTTCCTTAAAATTCCTGGTCAAAAAGAAAATTTGTTGAAAGCCTTAGAGGATAGTCAAAATAAAACTCATAATATTTTCAAGGAGGATCCTCTTCGTAATAACAATGCTATATTTGGAGCTGAACATATTGAACCTATAGATATGCCTATAGTCCTCAACAGTGTTGATCCGAGAAGAGAAGACCACCCACCTTTTTATGTCTCCCTCTTAGTTGATAACCTTCTCCTTCATAACTGCATGTTAGATTCAGGTGCTTCATCAAATGGCATGACAAGAAAAGTAATGGAATAGATAAATCTAAGGGTCACCCGACCCTACCACAATGTTTGTGCCATGGATGCAAGAGAATTTGAAGTGGTAGGGATCATCTTAAATTTACAGGTTAAGTTGGCTAAGTATCCTGATATCGACATGTCGATGGATGTGGTAGTGATAGATGTTCTAGATAATTGGGGTATGTTACTATCCAGAAAATGGGCTGCAACTCTTGGTGGGTACACTCAAATGGATTGGAAATACGCTACTATACCTACATCAGAGAACACTAGGGTGATTCTCCATAGAGAGAAGCTAAGGAAATGACATGTAGAAAACCCTAAGAATCCCAGAAATGAATTTTTTCATTTCACTGATAACTTTGGAAACTATGCTATTTTGTCAAATTTCATGGCCCCTATTAAGGAAAAGATTAAAAATGAAAAGATCGATGAAGTTTGGAAAATGTACTTTGACGGGCTTATTCCAAAGCCAGAAAAGGTGCGGGCATCATGATCATTTCTCCTTCAAATAAAGTCTACAACTTTGCTTTCAGGTTAGAGTTTGAAGCATCAAACAATGTAGCCGAGTATGAAGCATTGCTCCTAGGGTTAGAAACTACTAAAGATATGGGGATAAATATGTTGAACATAAAAGGTGATTCAGATTTAGTTGTACTCCATATTAAGAATCAATATCAATGCAAAAATGACAGACTAAGAAAGTATAGAAATTCCACATGGGACACTATGGAGTGGTTTGATGCACTTAACATTCAAAAGATACATAGGGAAATGAATGTGTTAGCAGATAAATTGGCAGTAGCAGCATCCACCCTCCAGCCATTAGATGAAATGATTAGTGGGAATGGAAAGATGGAAATTAATTTCATACCTTCAATGCCAGATAATATAGATCACTGGCAGGTGTTTAAAGATGATGAGAAACTCTTGAGATTCATCCACAATCTACAAGATTTTGAAGGTTGCAAGATCAGTTATCAGCAGGAGGGTAAAGAGTATCAGGAGTGTGAGGATAATGTAAGGAATCAGATCCTGAGTAGCCTTATAGATTTTGAGAATCTTTTTGATTGACAAGATCATCATAAAAAACAAAAGGAAGAAATAAAGATTGGGAATTATATGGAAATAAACATAGGAATTGACAAGGACCCCCAGTTAATAAAAATTGGAAAGGGTACTTCGGAAAAGGAAAGAAACAATTTGATCAACTTAATCAAAGAGTATAGAGATGTGTTGGCCTTTAGTTATGATGAGCTTAAATCCTATCAGGAGGATGTGTTTCAACATAGTATTCCCCTCACAGAAGAAGCTAAGGAGGTCAAACCTTTTCGACAAAAACTTAGGCGAATAAATCCTAAGTTGGCCCCCATTGTGCAGAAAGAACTTCAGAAGATGTTAGCAGTAGGGATCATAGCACCTACAAGACATTCATCTTGGTGCTCCAACTTATTTGTGGTTATAAAAAATAATGGGTCAATTAGAATATGTATAGATTTTAGAAATCTGAATACATCATGCCTCAAAGATAATTACCCATTACTTGACATGGAAACATTGCTTCAAAGAGTAACAAGATTAGGAATGATGTCCATGTTGTATGGCTTTTCCGGTTATAACTAGGTGTTGGTAAATAAGGAGGATTAGCATAATACTACATTCACCACACCTTGGGGTACCTATAAATTTCTAAGAATCCCTTTTGGCTTATTGAATGTGGGTGCCACCTTCCAAAGAGCCATGGATTTTTCCTTCGAAGAACTTATAAGCAAAATAATAGAAATATATCAAGATGACTTAACTATTTTTTCAAAGGAAATATCTGACCACATAAGTCATCTTAGGCAGGTTTTTATAAGATGTCGGAAATATGATATTTCCTTGAACCTCGCCAAGTCAATATTTGGAGTTGATGAAGGCAAGTTGTTGGGGCACATCATTTATAAGGATGGTGTCAAGGTTGGTCCTGAGAGAGTTGAAGCCATTAAGAAAGTCCCCTTTCCTCAGAATCTAAAATCTCTCCACTCTTTTAATGGTCAAATAAATTTCATAAGAAGATTCATCCCAAATTTAGCAGAATTAATGAAACCTCTACAAAGGTTATTAAATAAAGATGCTAAGTTTGAGTGGATAGATGAAGGGAAAGTTGCATTCAAGTCTATCAAAAATTCCATATCCATGTCCCCGGTCTTGATTAGTCCAGATTATTCCAAGGAATTATAGATATTTTCCTTTGCCCCAGAAGACACCATTTCCAGTGTTCTGCTTCAAAAGAATAAGAAGGGACAACAGAAACCTATAGCCTTTATGAGTAAAGCCTTGCAAAATTCAGAGTTGAAGTATAACACCATGGAGAAAAAGGCCTATGCTCTCATCAAGTCCCTTAAACATTTCAGAACTTATGTAGGTTACTCAAAAATCATTGGGTATGTACCCCATGTAGCTGTCAAGGATATCATGTCTCAACAGGATTATCTAAGAATCAGGGGTAAGTGGGTTTCAAAAATTCAAGAGTATGATTTGGAGATAAAACCTACTAAGTTAATTAAGGGACAAGGTCTTGTAAATATGTTGATCTAAGGAAATGAAAAGGCCTTAGGAATAATCTGCTAGAACAGTGATTCAAAACAAAATGTATTAGATGAGCTTCAGATATTAGAGCAACACCCTTGGTACACCGACATCATTTTTTCCTCCGCAACCTTACATTCCCCGATCACTTACTTGGCCATAAAAGAAGAGCATTAAGGTTAAAAGAAACTAAGTATTGTTTGAAAAAATATGGTTTGGGTTGGATAAAACCTGATGGTTTAATAATTATATGTGTCGATGAACCTGAGTCCAAAAAACTCATGGTTGAGTTCCATTCAGGATTTTGTGCTGGACATTTTGCAGCAAGAAAAACCGCATATAAAATTCTTAGAGCAGGATACTATTGGCTGAACCTATTTTCATATGTGCACAAGGATGTCAGAGTTTTCCCCTAGTGTCAGTTATTCACCGGAAATCAACAAATGAAGGCCTTGCCTTTAAATCCAATAGTAGTCCAAGCCCCTTTCCAGCAATGGGGGCTTGATTTCATCGGTAAGTTCAAAGATAACTTGAGCAATGGTTATTCTTGGATTCTTACTGCCACTAATTATTTTACCATGTGGGTAGAGGTGATACCCACCAAGAAGGGAACCAATGCTATAGTCATAGATTTCTTAGAAGATAAGATTATCACAAGATTCAGTGTGCCATCCAGAATCATCACGGATAATGGCCCGTTCTTTGTTTCCTCCTAGATGTCATATTTCTATTTCAGGTACAACATTGTCTTATCCCACTCATCCAATTACTATCCCCAAGGAAATGGTCTAACTAAATCAAGTAACAAGAACTTAATGACCATAATCAAAAAAATTATGGGTGACAATAAGAAGGCTTGGGATAGAAAGATCAAATTAGTGTTATGGGATGACATAATCACCAAGAAAAGTTCAACCGGGAGGAGCCCTTTCAAACTAGTCTATGGCCTGGATGTCACCTTACTAGTCCATTTAAAGCTTCCAGTTTATCAGCTTCTCCAGACGTTCAGCTCAGATCAAGAGGCCATTCAGAACAGAATAAACCAGTTGATCGAGCTAGATGAGAGTAGAAGAAATTCTCTTGACCAGAGTATCATAAATCCAGACAAGGTCAAGAGAACCTTTGATAAGTCTACCCGACCAGGATCCTTCCAAGTAGGTGACATAGTTTTGTATTGGGACAAATGATGGGAGAAACTTGGGAAACATGGAAAGCTCGATAGCTTATGGTTGGGACCGTACATCATCGATGAAATAGCAGGAACAAACTCCTTCTATCTAAACGACCTAGAAGGAGAAAGGTTGAGCCTACCAATGAATGGTTTCCTCCTCAAGTTATTTTTCGATGAGATAGTTTGATGCCTTGATTGGCATCAGTGGTTTCAGGGCCAATTTCTAAACCTTGCCTTGCCTGTATTTCTAAATTTTATATATCATGTTGTTATATCATAGATATTGTTGTATTATAGTTATTTTGTACCATGTTTGAAAATTTTCCTTTGTATATTAGTTTTGTAAAATATCCCCTTTTTGCACATCATAGGCTAATTATGTACATCAGTTTTCTTTTATAGTTAAGTTTTTATATATACAGGTTACTGAAAAACTCTAATTGCTATGTAGGACCCAGAGATTCCGAATTTCTCACATCCTCTCATCTAAACAGAAGATCAGTCAGAGAATGTGTCCCTAGATGGAGCCAAAATGTTACCACCTAAGTTGTACTTAGTGGTTTTTTATCAAATGAGCCTAGTGAACCAGACAAGGATAACTTGTTCGGACTTTAGAAGACCTTTGGAAGTACTTCTAGGAAGTGCTTGTTGTACTATATCACATGTTCATACCCCATGGGGTAGTTGTAAAAGGAGGAGAGTGTACTTACTTTATCCGTCGAATCATCTTGCGGCTGCGAGGCCTGCTGAGGTTGCCGCGCAGGTACTGCGGTTGTGCAAGGGTCAACAATACCACACTGGGCCGCTTTGACTGGTGCTTGGTATTGCACAGTATTAAGTGCTGGGACTTGCTCAGAGGCCTTACACGCGCACACCTCGACAGGTTGTTTCTACGAATGCTGAATGTACGTCGTGGCTCCAATCCGGGTGACCACATTGATGGTTGCGGTAGGTCTCTGCTCGACGAAAATCAATTGAATCTTTTGGGTAGGTCCACTGTTGTTTTCCTAAATCTTTGCTATGAGCTGGGGGCACTATTCAATCACGTGGTCTACTGCGCGGAAATACTGACAGGTTGTGGTGGGGTTCTGACACTCACGAGCCAAATGGCCAGCTTGGTTACAATTGTAACACACCACCTGGCCTCTACCTCTCCCGGGCATACCACCACGGCCACGACCTCCAAAGGCACCTCTTCCAGAGGCACCGCCGCGGTAACCATAGCCATCATTATTCTGGGATTCATTTTTCACGCGGTAGGCGTCAGAGATGCGCTCTCTCATGAGGTCATAGCTATGACACTCCTCTTCATTATGCCCTACTGACTTACAGAACTTGCAGTAGGGGTTCTTGGGAACTTGAAGATATCGCTGAAGAAGATGGCAGTTTTCAAGGCGATGTTGGGCAGTGGTTCGACAAATCTCACAATATAGAACACCGGGATTGAATTGGTTTGGCGCACCCGTATTTAAGTAGGTTCTGACCATGGGGCACTGGTCCCTATCGTGACCTTCTGTCCGACATTGCGTACACCAGACCTCCTCTCGACTGGTTTTAGCCTTCTTCATATCGTGAAGCTCTAGGGCCATTGCTGCTAGCTACGCTTGGATTTGAGCAATACCGGAATCATCTCCGACGGGGGCGGTTTCTAGCTTCATTGCAATTTCCAGAGCTTCTTGCTAGTCAGCAACCTTCTGTTGCATGAGAGGAGTTCGGATATGTGGTAATAATGCTGTGATAAACCATTCCTTATGCTACGCAGGGCTAATGGTAAAGCTGACTTGGTCTAGTAGAACTTTGAATCTCTGGTCAAAGTCCCACATGGATTCGCCGCGCCGCTATTGAATCTCTTTGAGCTCAGTGATGCTCTACGATTCTGATTTAGGCTTCTTAAATTCTTTGGTTATGGCTGCCTTAATCTCATCTAAAGTAGGGTTCTAAGTACTGGAGAATTTCATGAACCAGGTCAGAGCCCGGTCCCAGAAAGAAGTAATGAGCTACGTGGTTCTCACATCTAGGTCCGTAATATTCTTCGCGTTCCATACTGCTTCACATAAAAACCAGAATTGTTCGGGGTCTTCTGATCCCGTGCCTTTGAAGATGGGCATCTTGATATCATCAGCTAGGTGGGCCATGGAAATTCTGGCAGGTTTGGGAGGGGGACAGGATGTCGATGGGGGGGGGGGGGTTT
>LPNX011016019.1:28120-72302 GCA_001517045.1 Pseudotsuga menziesii
GACGGAATTTCAGGGGTAACAGAGCTTCGCTGCGGGGTGACTGGAGGGTTTCCAAGGGAAGGGTTGTCTTCCCAGTCTGAGTCTTCAGAATTGATAGGGGACGATGCGGTATCCTGGCCTAAGGAGTAGGACTTGAAATCTCGTTTATACCCTTTTCCACTTTGTGGCAAACTACTGTGCGCAGCGAGAGTGTTGTCACTTGCAAACATATGTTAGTAACACAAAAGATAACAGTCTGATTCAAATAGCAATATTCCCTTTTTGGCCAATAGCACTTTAATTCTCAAGCTAAATAAATTCAAAAGCTTACCCCGCGGTCCTTGGAAAAATCAGCGCTCGGCGTCACTAAAGGAAGTGCCCGTGTCGATGGCGAACTCTGTCACAAAGACCTCAAGGGTCCGTGTGGTCCAGAATTCAACCACTCGAGAGATCTCGTTGTTCACACTTTGTACTATATTAACTCTTGCGGGGGTCCAAACAGAAAACCGCCCCTCACGAAAGTTTGTTCGCTTCTCAGCTAACCTGGACAGCTACTAGTGCAACTCTATGTGGATACTACCAAAGAAAATTTCATAAGCATCACAAAAAACATACCTCTATAAAAAGTCACATGCGCTACGACGTGGATTTGTGTTCTCTTTCTCATCAAATTTCAGATAAGTCTCATCAAGCCAATCCCCGATTTCCTTTGCAGAGGGCCTCCAGAACATAGCCCTTGAGGTACGACGTAAACCCCTCTTGAGCAGATACTGAGTTCAACCGTCAACGGAAGCAATTTGTTGGGAAATAGGGAAGACCTGGGTTTTAATCCTTTTATGTCGCACCAACAAAAGACCCACCGTGTTGGCCCTTTCGGCAACAACCTACGCGCAGGTTGCAGTCTCACTCGAAACAACAATGGGGTGCCGCAGAATCAGGTTTCTGCAAGCAGAGAGGGATATTACTGTACCTTAGCTTTTAATAAACTTATTAATCAATAATTACACAGCTTTGTCATTCACTTATATACAACTTCGCAGATAGATAAACAATCGTGACTTTCTTAACCCACTACAGGGAATTCACAGCGAAGCTTGTTATTAGCAGTGATCTAAGTTATCAAATGTATACAATTATTAATGCATAAAAATAACAGAAAGAGAAACAACACAAGAAACCACAACACCAGATATAACATGGTTCACCCCCAGTGTAGGGGCTACGTCCACAAACTGTGTTTTATTCAACTTGCTACAAAACCACAGTTTGATCTGTGCACTCAGCTGCAGATCCCTTCAGTCCTTAACAGCCGCGCACACAGTAGCAGGCCTCTGCACACACAGCTGCATATATTTCCTTAATCTTCTTACAAAACCCTCTGCGCACATAGCTGCAGAGGTCGTCCACGCACACAGCTGGGACTTAACCTTTCCTTACATAATCAACCTTAGCTTTGCCTTTCTTTTCTTTACATCAAAAGCCTAACTTTTTCTTATTTACAAAAATGCCTATTTATACATCGCGCTATTACAAAACCATGGCTTCAAACCATGGGCACCCAAAACCCTAAACCCTGGATTTAAACCAAGGGTTTATTACAAAAAGGGGTTCTGACTTACCCCGACACCCCTAAGACTATTTTGACCCATAACTCCGCTTACAAACAACCGCGGAGTTACCAAAACTAATAATCCTTAGGGTACGCGTCCCAACAAAGTCTAACTAGGAAAAAGTCCCTATGACTCTCTATCTTCCCTATATTTATACAAAGACTGCCAAACCTTTGGGTTGCCCCCTGACCTTTTAATCTCACAGTTTTGTCATTTTGTGAGTGTTCATGATTCATACAAACGTTACATTTCAGATTTATTATTTAAAAGCATTTTTATGAAAAAGGGACCAGCTTGGTAACTACCAAAATTTTTACAAGCCTAGGCCTCTGCCTTAATTATATTTTGCTTAGTAATCCATTGGTCACTTTCGAGATCCGATTAATCTCAGACCTTTGCTATCTTCTAATCCTTGAACAACATCTCTACTTCTTCATGCTTTAGCTACTTCATTTTTCTGGAGCTTACTTTTGAGTTGTCCTCCAGCTATGACTTCTTTGCAGCAGTAATCATCAACTGGATTTGAGAAAATCTACCATGTATGTCTGTGATCAACAAAAAAATGCATCATTTATCCAAACGAAATTCAATGAATGTAAATCATACTACCAATAAAATGAGCATCAACAGTAACAACCCAGGATTTTTCTTTTAATGTGGAAGCCTCAAACCTGATCAAAAACTAAGAAAATCGTCGCCTAGGGCAAGAAAAACCACACCAAAGGGAAAACTAAACCTCCGGTAGATAAAAAATTCATCGGTGAAATAGAACACATAATGTCTGTTGGTAAGTTTACCAAAACACCGCAATGGCAGGTAACCGATGGTCTAGGTGCTCTGGAGGGAAACAAAACATCGACGAAACAAAGCATTACAACGGGATTCGATACATCAGAGGTTGAAACCATTACAGAATTGGACGGTTAGTCTGTTAAGGGACCGCAATGGCGGGAATAAAAAATACATGGCTTTCACCCACAGTTATGAACTGCTCCAATTAACGAGGAAAAGTGATAAAACCGCGGGATCGGCTAGGGTAGGGGATATACATCAGAATAGTCATCGTTTAGCTTCCACAATAGTGGCTCTGTAGAGAACATCAGCTCCGATACACTATAAAATAGACGTCTGACAGGGAAAAGAAAAATGCTGACAGTAAAATAAAATGACAGAGAAAAACACTCATCGATGAACAATAGACTTTACATTGGGTCATTCATTATAAAGCTTTCATAAGGGTGGATGCGTAGGTGACTATGGCCCCGACTCATAATTCAAAACCTTCCAATAGCGACCAAAGGAAATGAGCCATAAGTCAAAACCAAGTTAAACATAGTAGCGTCAGTAGACAAAGATATTCATTCAACAATCATCCTCAAAAGATCAAACTCGCAGCAGAGTCAAGCAATTGCAATAAATCTAAGCAAGACAAAAATTTAAAGGAGGGTCAAAAATTTTAAGAAATTTGGGAGAACGTTGCAGCTGCAACACGTCCATACTACATGAAATACTTTGGACCACTGTCCATCCTCCCAACATGGGGCACCGCCACCGCCTGGAGTTTCATTTAAGCTCTTTTCTGACTCCTAGAAGCAATGAAAATATAGCCAAGTGCAGCTACTTCCTTTCCCACTCACTAAAGTATAGGAATAGGCATCTACATCGTCTCGTTTACCTCCTTTTGTGAACTATGTAGACCATCAAATGAAAAGGACCACCTTGGTGTATTCAAGCCAAGATTGTTCCCTTCTACATACTTTTATGCTCTCTTGAGCAGAGGGGCCGCACTTTACGAAAAATATCACCATGGGTTGTCGTTAAGCTCTTTTCCAGCCTTCTCATAAAGAAAATATTGCCGAGCAAACTTGGTTTCATTCATGCTCGTAAAAGTATATAAATGACCGTCCAATCAATATAGGTTTAACCTTTTCCAGCCTAATTGGACTACCAACGGTAAAGAAGTCTCTCATCCCCCAAAGGATGGGCAAGCTCTCATTTGTAAAATTTTATCCTTTTTCGGGCACAGGAGACTACCAACGAAAAAGAGCTCCCACTGGAGTCTTCTTCGTGCTATTGGACTCTCTAAAATTAAAAGCACCATCAAGCATTTACCTTTTCAGGCTCACCAAAAATCCACAAGATCATACCACAATGGTGTCTCTAGACACCACCCCACAAAAAATAGTTTGGCATCATTCCCACTTTGGGTCACCTTTGTTCAGAGTACTCTGCAATGTGTCTTCTTTGGACTCCATCAATATCAAAAGTGTCCACCTCCCCCAAGTATTTCCCATCTGTAGTGGAATTCCCGGTATTATAGCTATGACCCCATTCCCAAGAGTTAGTTTCATTAGCTACCTGGTCCACCCTGCCATCATACTCTGAACAAAGGAAGTTTGTGTCTACCACACTCCATCTACCCCTGTTCAATTATTTCCCTCCCCCTCCCCCCCACCATTCAGTGGGTCATTCCATAGATTGTCCCACGCCTTTCGGTTATCTCCCTCCCACCTCTGATCAAGGAAACATCATTGACTTGACTAGGGGTAGGTCTCCCTTTGTCGATGACAACATACATATTCCAGAGGATAGACCTAGAGGTCCCTGTACCTTGGTTTCATTAAAATCATTGATGAGTTCCTTGAACCACTTGAGAGGAGTCCTTAGTGCCTCTTGGGATGGTTGTTTCTCACGTGCTTAACTCCAACTACATCATCACACCATTGAGATTCATACAGGGCTTGGTCCGTGCAGTATTTGATTGAAGGCCTCGGATGTCACCTGACTCTAGCACATTGATGAGTCTATTCGAGGGACCTAAATAGGTTATGTCCCTTGTGATTTTTGAGTTGCATTTCAGACAGTGTTCAGAAGCCCCACCAATTATTCTATATAGATTTATGATTGATGCAGCATATTTGTACCATAGAGACTCTGACTCTCAACCAGCGAGTCTGTACAACTATGTACCATCCCAGATCCAGCAGGCTGTTAGTCATGAAGACATAGCATTTCATGAGAATTCCATGGGTCCAATGTAGTAGTTCTTCAAAACAGTATTGTATTCAGCCTCACATTGAGGAAACCACTATGTATCATCAGTTGTATATGATCGGCTCTTGTATTTTAGAGCATAGATCAAATTATTCTTTTGACATTGTCACAAGCATGGGGATTCCCACCTCATCCATATACATGTCACACATTATTTGTATCTCACCCATTGATGGGAACCATATTAATACAAAAACCAAAAGCCTCCATGCCCTAGCCCCAGAAGCACCACCTCTCCACAACAAATCCTATGATGTCCATCGTCCATACGATGAGCTCCTGCCCTCACACATCAGGGAGCAATCTGTTAACCCAGAAAATCCCTCACTCAGCTCTACATGGCATACACTGTTATAGCTGATTTTACCACACCAGGTGAATCACACATGTATGGCCTTCCCCTGTCCCACTGTAGACCCCTTAGACCCCTTGGACCATATTTTGTCCTTTGATGTTTCCTTGGCCATCCCAAAAAACATGTGAAAATTCATATACATGACTTTTAAACCCCTAATCACGTATATACGCGGGTTTGACCACTAAAACCGCGTACATCGGGATGTGTACAAAATCCAAATCCTTTTGGAGTTTTCCTTGACATGGATCTAACTCACTTGACTCCTGGCCTTCCATATGCCTTGAGATTGCTCGAATTCAACCTTTTGTTACCCCTTTGAAAAGCTATATAAGGAACTCTTTGATACATTGAAGGCATATGAGAGAATTGAGAGGAAAGAAACTATAGTCCATTTTTACCGGAACTTGTGCTTGAGTCTGCATTCCTTTGTCCCTCGGAGCACTTTTGTGTTCTTCCCATGCTTTCCTTTTTCTTGTGAGCTTGCTATCGAGAGATGGAGGATTGAGGTTGTGGAGGCCCAAGTGGGGGATTCAGTTTCTCTGATTCGCAGACGTGCCGATAGAGGTTGTTTCATTGTAATCTCTAATTTTATATTAATAGAAATATCTTTTCCTATCCAATAATGTATGTTTGAATGAATATTTTATCCATGGATGATTTCAAATGCTTATAATTTTTTTTATTATATATGCTGTTGGGGTGCATACCCTAAGGATTACTAGTTTTGGTAACTTCGCGGCTGTTGGTAAGCGGAGTTATGGGTCAAGATAGTCTTAGTGGTGTCAGGGTAAGTCAAAACCCCTTTTTGTAATAAACCCGTGGTTTAAATCCAGGGTTTAGGGTTTCTCTTGGGTGCCCATGGTTTAAGAACATGGTTTTGTAAAAATGCGCAGTATAAATAAGCGCTTGTGTAAAGAAGATAGGCTAGGATTTTTGATGTAAAGAAAGATTAAGGCGAAGTTAAGGTTTGGTTTTGTAAGGAAAGGTCAAGTCCCAGCTGTGTGCGCAGAGGGTTTTTGTAAGAAGAGAAAGAAAGACCTGCAGCTGTGTGCGCAGGGGCCTACTGCTGTGTGCGCGGCTTTTAAGGATTGAAGGGATCTGCAGCTGAGTGCGCAGATCAAACTGTGATTTTGTAGCAAGTTGAATAGAACACAGTTTGTGGACGTAGCCCCTACACTAGGGGTGAACCACGTGACATCCGGCGTTGCGGTTTCTCGTGCTATTTCTATTTCTATTGTCTTTTATGCATTAATAATTGTATACATCTGATTAGTTAGATCGCTGCTAATATTTACTTCACTGTGAATTCCCCGTAGTGGGTTAAGCAAGTCATGACTATTTATTTATCTGCGAAGTTACATGTGAATGAATGGTAAAACATTATAAATATTGACCAATAAGGTTATTAAAAGGCTAAGGTACAGTAATACCCCTCTTTGCTTGCAGAAACCTGATTCTGCAGCTCCCCATTGCTGTTTCGGGTGAGACCGCAACCTGCGCGCAGGTTGTTGCCGAAAGGGCCAACACGGTGGGTATTTTGTTGGTGCGACATATAAGGATTAAACCCGGGTCTGCCCTATTTCCCAACAAATTGGTTCTGTTGCCGGTTGAACTCAGTACCTGCTCAAGAGGGGTTTACATTCTACCTCAGGGGCTATGTTCTGGAGGCCCTCTGTGAAGGAAATCGGTGATTGGTTTGCTGAGACTTGTCTAAAATTCACACAGCAAGAGAATACGAATCCGTGTCGAAGCGCAAGTGACTTTTTACAAAGGTATGTTTTTTGTGATACTTATGAAATTTTCTTTGGTAGTCTCCACATAGAGTTGCACCAGTGGCTGTCTAGGTTAATAGAGAGGAGGACAAAATTTCAAGCTCGATGGATTCCTGTGTGGACCCCCGCAAGGGTCAATCTTGTGCACCACGTGAACAATGAGGTATCCCGCGCTGTCGATTTCTGGACGACACGAACATTGGAAGCCTTCGTGACAGAGTTTGCCATTGATACAAGCACTTCTTTCAGCGAAGCTGAACGACAGTTTTTCAAAGGGCCCCGTGGTAAGTTTTTAAATTCCTTAAGCTTGAAGACTAAAATACTATTGGTTGAAAAGGGCATATTATTTTTTGAATCAGACTGTTAGTTTAGTAGTACTAACATATGTTTGCAAGTGAGAATATTCTCGACGCACAAAGTGGGTTGCCGCGAAGTGAGCAAAGGTACAAAAGAGATTTTGAGTCCTACTCCTCAGGACAGACCACCGCATTTACCCCTGTAAACCCTCCACAGCCAGACCCTGAATAAAACCCTTCGGTAGGAAACCCTCCTGTTACCCCCCAACATCGCTTTGTTACCCCTAAAGTTCGGTCGCAGTGTGACAGGCAACCAAGTCCAAGTATTCCGGCCACAGGTCAATCTGCCCCCGTAAATCCCCCTCCATCAACGTCCTGTCCCCCTCCCAATCCTCCCAGAACCACCATGGCCCACCTAGATGATGAAATTAAGCTACCCATCTTCAAAGGAACGGGATCAGAAGATCCAGAACAGTTTTGGTTTTTATGTGAGGCTGTCTGGAACGCGAAGAGTATTACCGACCTGGATGTGCGAACCGCGTAGCTCATTACTTCCTTTCGCGACCGGGCTTTGACCTGGTTCATGAAATTCTCCAGTAATCAGCACCCCACTTTGGATGAAATCAAGGCCACCATCATTAAGGAATTTAAGAAACCAAAATCAGAATCGCAGAGCATCACTGAACTCAAAGAGATTCAACAGCAGCGTGGCGAATCCATGTGGGACTTTGACCAGAGATTCAAAGTTCTATTAGACCAAGTGAGCTTCGCCATTAGTCCTGCGCAGCACAAGGAATGGTTTATCACAGCGTTATTGCCGCATATCAGAACTCCGCTCATGCAACAGAAGGTTGCTGACCAGCAAGAGGCTCTGGAAATAGCAATGAAGCTAGAGACCGCTCCCGTCAGAGATGATTCTGGTCTTGCTCAAATCCAAGCGCAGCTGGCAGCGATGGCCCTGGAGCTTTGTGACATGAAGAAAGCTAAAACCAGTCGAGAGGAGTTCTGGTGTACGCAATGTCAGTCTGAGGGTTACGATAGGGACCAGTGCCCCGTGGTCAAAACATATCTAAATACGGGCACGCCCAACCAATTCAATGCCGGTGTTCTATATTGTGAGATTTGCCGAACCTCTGGCCAGCATCGCCCTGAGCACTGCCATCTTCTTCAGCGATATGTTCAAGTTCCCAAAAACCCCTACTACCAGTTCTGTAAGTCCGTAGGGCATAATGAAGAAGAGTGTCGTAGCTACGACCTTATGCGAGAGCGCACCTCTGATGCCTACTGAGTCCACAATGAAGTTCTGAATAATGATGGCTATGGTTACCGTGGAGGTGCCTCTGGAAGAGGTGCTTTTGGCGGTCGTGGCCGTGGTGGAATGACCGGAAGAGGTAGAGGCCAGGTTGTGTGTTACAATTGTAACCAAGCTGGTCACTTGGCTCGTGACTGTCGGAACCCCACTACGACCTGTCGGTATTGCCGCGCAGTGGACCACGTGATTGAACAGTGCCCCCATCTCCTCGCAAAGATTCAGGAAAACAACCGTGGCCCTACTCCAAATATTCAGTTGATTTCTGTGGAGCAAATACCTGCCCCAGCCCTCGATGTGGTCACCCGGAGTGGAGCTACGATGCATACTCAAGACTCGCCAAAGCAACCTGCCACGGTGTGCGTACAAAAGGCCTCCAAGAAAGTCCCATCCCTTGACCCTACGAAGGACCAAGTCCCAGTCCAGGAGGCCCTGTGCGATAGTGTTGACCCTGGCGCTGTAGAAGTACCTACGCGGAAACCTCAGCAGGCATCACAGCCACAGGAGGCCTCAGCGGATAAAGTAAGTACACTATCCTCTTTCTTGCAGAGCTGTATGAAACTCTTGCGGAATCAGAACGCTCTAAAAGAGCTGCAAAAAGTTCTTGCTGTCACAGACCCTCAGAGAGGAATTGATCAGGAGAAAACTGTTAGTCGTGTCCGAAGAACGGGAAGGGAAATGAGATTGAATGTTCAGATAGGAGAATATGATATGACTGATGTCATTTTGGACCTTGGATCAGACGTTAATGTCCTACCCAAGCAGACCTGGGGACAAATGGGAAAGCCTTCCCTGGTTTGGTCACCTATACAACTACGACTAGCTAACCAGCAAAGGATTGTACCGCTAGGGAGACTTCTTAGTGTTCCAATCGACATCGATGGGGTCAGTACTCTAGCATATTTTGAAGTTATTGAGATCATTGATGACAGCAACCCTTACCCAGCCCTGTTGGGAATTGAGTGGGCCATGGCCAATGCTGCAATCATCAACCTTAAAAGGAGACAGATGACCTTCGAAGTAAATGGCCTGCGCGTTATTATACCCCTCGATCCATCCCAAGGAGAAAGATATACAGAACCACTCAGAGATGAAGGGGAGCAGGATACTCTAGACCACATCTACAACATCACAACCAAGAATGTACATTATGTCGAGCCTAATGATGATGGTGTAATGGATTGGCAATGTGATAGTTCCTGCATGTCTGATTCAGACGATGGTCTGGAGAATTGGCAGAATCGACTGTACGAGCTACATGGCCATAGATGCGCGCAGATCACTCAGTCTCTTCGATGCCTTAGTGCACAGCCTAGAGAATTTCCTGCACATGTTGGGATGACAGACCCTGGAGAATTTATTGCACCTATGTCAGAACGAGTACCTCAGTCACAAAACACCCAGAGTCTGGAAATAGCATTAGAAGCTACAGCAGCATGGGGGACCCATCATACAAAGTCTCACCCCAGTTGGGGAACCTGCCAGAAATTCCTACGCCCCAGATTCATAAGGAAAGCGCAAGAAGTGCGAAGTAAGTTCAAGGCGCGGAATAGCCTTCAGGGACATTTGAGGCAGAAATATACAGCAATGGAAAACACACCTCGTAAGGAGTGGATGCATAAGTTCATACATATCTTGGACCCTATAGCGAAAAATGGGCATATGAAGGTTGAGCTCCGCCACGGTACTGTAAGTGGGGATGATCTTGTGGATCGCTTTTTTATCACATTTTCCATTAATAAAAGTGGTCTTGTTTTAGATATAGCTTTCCGATCAAACCACGACAAGGCAAATGTTGATCATCCAGGAATTGGATACCAAATCAAGGAGCAGAGCCAAGACGCTAGTGCCTCAAATCTAATAGTCCTGTCGCAGATACTACCCGGTCGGGTCGAAGGGCACTATTGGGCCAAGGTTGCTTATTGCCCCGAGGCTTCAACCATGATTCTGCCGCGGCCCAAAAATGTAGCGAGGCTCAAAATCCGACCGTTGGGAGGCAGCCAATTTGGCGGCGGCGGGATTTTAATTGCTTTAAATGACTGTACTAAGACCAGTACCGGCAATCGCGCTCCACATGGACAAGATTTTCGTCAGATTTGGTGCCTTCAATGCACTGTCCTGCCCGATTTGATTGATGGCATGTATAAGAAGACGCCTAAGTTAGGGAAAATTGCATCCTGCATTTCTTCAAGCTTTCTGAGCGAACCCATGACCACCGAACGCGAGATTGACGCTTTGGTTAGGGAATTCGAGCAAGAGGGTCTGATCACCTGCTCTAATCGGCCGCCTGCCCTAGCTCACTATGAAGACACTCCCCTAGCACCACCATGGCCGATGTAGACACGGTCTGCCAGGAAAAAGTCTAGAACTAAAGTTCGCACCAAGCGCAACCAAGACCGGCAGCGACAAATAGGGAAAACACCAGCAGCTAATCCTATGGAGCCCTCAGGCTCCGCACAGGCCCTAGCCAAGGGAAGGGAGAATATTCCACCACCACGGCCACCATATCTACCACCTGTTCACCCAGGAACCGCGTTGCCCCGTCGCACAAAGCAATTTACATTAGCCACACCCTCGCTGCCACCAGGAGTACAGTTGATCGGAAGTATGATAGGGAAGATTGATCGGCTTAAGTACAAAAATCACGACACCAATGACCATGGCAAGTTCCCACAGTTTGAACCAACAGAATACTTGCACCACGTCAAGTACCCCGATCATAGGGTCACACTACTGGAAGTGCAAACATGGGCTGCGGGCCTGGACAAAGCTGGCCTACTCAAGATACTTAACATTCCCCATTTCGGACGCGGCATACATGTGACTATAGTGGCCAAGCAGTTACTAGCCCTGGTGCATGACGAATATTTATGGATAGGGGACCAGCAAATTCCTATTGACGCCGCCCTCATCCATAGGATCACAGGTTTACCCATGGCAAGACCTGATCCGGGAACCGAATTTCCGTCCAAACATGACGATACAAAGCTCGCGCAAACCATGAAGGAGCGGTTTGGCCTGACAAAAGGGAAACGAGGGTATCACACTTCCGTGATTCAGGAGCAGCCCATTCGATTTGCAGCTGAACTCTTAGCCTGCAAACTCATACGGAAATGCAGGCCAACTGAAGTACCTGCCCCGGTTATCTAGATTGCTATGAACTGTGCTGAGGGGTATACTTATAATTGGGCTGGATATCTTGCGAAGGAGTTTCTGGAGGATGCCCGCGATGCACAAGAAAAAGGTAGACCTTTTCATTATTCTTGGCTTATAATCCTTATTGCATTAGTTGGGTGGAAAGAACCCACTGAAGCCCAGTTTGTAGAAATAAACCCCGGCACACCAGGGGCAGCGAGGTATGCCTCCCTATGGATATCCTCAGATAAGGAAGCCCAGCAGATGATGAACATTGTGTTCGTCTTCTATGCTATGAGTATTCACTATGAGATTGTGCAAACACCTCGACTTACCAACGAAGTGTTCTCTCAATACGAGGGCGTCGCGCACTTTAGTGCCGATATGCATCATGTTTTCATTCAAGCTCGTGCATATCCTCAACGGAAATGCTTCAAATTACCATATGTAGTCACCGAACCAGAGATCAGGCGGATAGTTCAGCAATGGCCGGCCGAAAGGCTGAAATATTTAGGGAAAAAACCCTCTATTCCGGTTCCCCCAGCTACCAATATTGGCGCAGGTACTAGTCAGGCATAGCAGCAAAGCCCATTAGAAGATAGCGAAGACCTAAGTGATTCGCAGATGAATGACGACGGCCAGGGTGGAGACGGTGGACAGGATGAACAGGATGAACAGGATGAGGAGTCGGTCAAGACCATATCAAATCCTAACCCACCAACGAAGCGCAAGTCACCAGAAGTAGCCGAGGTAACCAAGACGCAGTCCCGCAAAAGGCAAAAGCATCGAAGGACAAAGATATCAAGGAAGAAGCCACTGTCACGCTGGATGCACTGGAGAAATATCTAGAACAGTCTACGATAGTGCTTACTAAAAAATGGTCAGAGTTTGCGGAACTGCATCTTGCCGGCCTCTCAGGTATCGCAAACAGGGTATCGGAGTTAAAAGAGCTAGCAGCAAAATCAGCGCACAGTACTACGACAAGTAGCACTATGGGACCCACGCATCAGGATATTAGGAAATGGCCACCCAGAGATCACTAGGGACAGGTATCAAGCACAACTCTGATACAGCCTGACACAGATTCCCGACCCCAGACGAATATAACCGCGGGGCTTGATTATACAAAGATGTCTATGTCAGATTTGCACCTCTGTCAGCTCGCGATTACAAAGGAGATCCATGCCCGAACCCAAGTGTCACAAATCCAATTGGAAGACACCATCAAACAAAACAAAACCTTTGCAGCACGCCTAGAAGAGATCGCACAACAGAAGAAAGAGGCTGAATAGACAACAACTACGCTGATGCGAGCATTAGGGAGCAGAGGAACCAGAGCAGAGAATTGCCAAGCTGAGAGACCATGCCCAGCAGTCCCGCATCGAGGTTGAAAGGATGAAGATAGAACACCAGCACTAGATTGCAGAACTTCAATTGCGAATTCCTCCTGAGACTCCACCATAGGTTCGAGAACAGCACCAGCAGGACATCAAGGCTTCAGCAGCAAAAATATCAGATAATGTGGCTAGCGTCACAAAACTAATGGAAGATAGCATAGAAGCATGGGAAAACCTACAGGACCATCCAGATGTAGGGAAAATTCAGGAAACCATCAAGTTGCACCAGGATGAATTAGATGCAGTCAGAATAGAAATCAAAACGCTGCCACCTATGCAAAAGATGGCTAAAGTGAAGTGCAGCAAGGAACTTCAGCAGGAAATCGAGTCCTGCAGGACGAAGGTAACGCTGCTGGAAAATGCGTTACAACCCCTGGTTGATGAAGCATTAGAATTGAGCAATACTGCGAAAAGCCAGCTCAAACTTTTGAAGACCTATGACACTTTTGCGCAGGAAAAGGCTGACACAGACTTCTCTTCAGTATTACAGGAATTGGTGGAAAAGGAGAAAGCCGCTGATGATATACTGCATAATCTCACCAGTCGCTTCTAGACCCTCGCGCAGAATATTCTCCCACCAGAGTCCTCGCAGAGTGTCCCGGGACGGGCCACTAGTGAGTCTTAGGGGCCTGTTGGGGCGCGTACCCTAAGGATTACTAGTTTTGGTAACTTCGCGGCTGTTGGTAAGCGAAGTTATGGGTCAAGATAGTCTTAGGGGTGTCAGGGTAAGTCAAAACCCCTTTTTGTAATAAACCCGTGGTTTAAATCCAGGGTTTAGGGTTTCTCTTGGGTTCCCATGGTTTAAGAACATGGTTTTGTAAAAATGCACAGTATAAATAAGCGCTTGTGTAAAGAAGATAGGCTAGGATTTTTGATGTAAAGAAAGATTAAGGAGAAGTTAAGGTTTGGTTTTGTAAGGAAAGGTCAAGTCCCAGCTATGTGCGTGGACGACCTCTGCAGCTGTGTGCGCGGAGGGTTTTTGTAAGAAGAGAAAGAAAGACCTGCAGCTGTGTGCCCAGGGGCCTGCTGCTGTGTGCGCGGCTTTTAAGGATTGAAGGGATCTGCAGCTGAGTGCACAGATCAAACTGTGATTTTGTAGCAAGTTGAATAGAACACAGTTTGTGGACGTAGCCCCTACACTGGGGGTGAACCACGTTACATCCGGTGTTGTGGTTTCTCGTGTTGTTTCTGTTTCTATTGTCTTTTATGCATTAATAATTGTATACATCTGATTAGTTAGATCGCTGCTAATATTTACTTCGCTGTGAATTCCCTGTAGTGGGTTAAGCAAGTCACGACTGTTTATTTATCTGCGAAGTTACATGTTAATGAATGGTAAAACATTATAAATATTGACCAATAAGGTTATTAAAAGGCTAAGGTACAGTAATACCTCTCTCTGCTTGCAAAAACCTGATTCTGTGGCTCCCCATTGCTGTTTCGGGTGAGACCGCAACCTGCGCGCAGGTTGTTGCCGAAAGGGCCAACACGGTGGGTATTTTGTTGGTGTGACATATAAGGATTAAACCCGGGTTTTCCCTATTGCCCAACATATGCTAGAATATATGTAACACCAATATATATAGTATTCTTGTATTGTTTACTTGTTGTTGAGGAAGTGAATGATCAATTCAAGCTGAAGTTGGAAAGCACAACGGGGATCTACTTCAATTGTTCGGAATAAGGTACGAGGTATGATCCTTTAGTGTTAGATATTTAATTTCTATTGTATATTGGAAAGGATTGATTTTTGGAGTCAAGATTTCTATTGTGGTACCCCAAGCCATAGGAATTTCTCTTCGTAACAGAATTGGAGACTCCACTAGGGAGTTCCTAGTAGTTGTCCTTTGGGGGTTTTCTATCGGCATTCAATGACTTTGAATTGCTATTTTTCTCTTGTTTATGTGTCAGGTCTGGGGGAATTTTTTCCTAGTAGTGTCTGATTGGTGTGAAGTTTGTCTCAACTTGTCTATTTGCCTTTATTTTTATGCACCTTTCTTCCTGTATGCGAGTTTTTAACTCACAGTTGCGTATATATGTGGGTTTCACTGCTATTTCCACGTACACATGCTGGTTTACTTCGAACACTCGCGTACGCCCTTAGTTTTTCCTTCTAGAGGAAGATGGATGGTTTCTGCTTGAAGTTTGATGATTGCTGAGTCTCCTTTGATACTGCTAGAGTTTGTATACACCTCTATTTCTTACCAGAGACCCTTTTTTTTAGGGTAAATTTTATTTTTGAAGAATGTTCTTGTCATTGCATTTTTCGATTTTTTGTTTTGGGATTAGTGCATTAGATTTATTTTACCTTATTACTTTGTTTGAGTGTTTCTTGAGTGTTCTTGCAGAGTATGAGGGTTGTAGAATCATTCTTTTTCTTTTATATCTCATTTTTATTTCAAAAAATCCAAAAATATTTGCTTATCATCATGCATTGCATCTTGCATTTTGCATAGTACTTGCACTAGATTTACTTTGGAGTATTAGTCAGGATTTCATATAGGAAAGCTTGCATTTATCATTTGAATAAAATTTTGCATTTCACGTAGTAGCATACCTTATTTTTCATGGACACAATACATTTGCATTGATTGTTAGGTGTGCATTTTACTTCATGTTGTGTCATAATGCCATTAGTTGCATAGCCATATACCTCTTTTGAGTAATAAAGCCAATTTAAATCAACACCTTGTTGGGCAATAGGGAAGACCTGGGTTTTAATCCTTTTATGTCGCACCAACAAAAGACCCACCGTGTTGGCCCTTTCGGCAACAACCTGCGCGCAGGTTGCAGTCTCACCCGAAACAGCAATGGGGTGCCACAGAATCAGGTTTCTGCAAGCAGAGAGGGATATTACTGTACCTTAGCATTTAATAAACTTATTAATCAATAATTACACAGCTTTGTCATTCACTTATATACAACTCCGCAGATAGATAAACAACCGTGACTTGCTTAACCCACTACAGGGAATTCATAGCGAAGCTTGTTATTAGTAGTGATCTAAGTTATCGAATGTATACAATTATTAATGCATAAAAATAACAGAAAGAGAAACAACACAACAAACCACAACACCATATATAACGTGGTTCACCCCCAGTGTAGGGGCTATGTCCACAAACTGTGTTTTATTCAACTTGCTACAAAACCACAGTTGATCTGTGCACTCAGCTACAGATCCCTTCAGTCCTTAACAATCGCACACACAGCAGCAGGCCTCTACGCACACAGCTGCAGATCTTTCCTTAATCCTCTTACAAAACCCTCTACGCACACAGCTGCATAGGTCATCCATGCACACAGCTGGGACTTAACCTTTCCTTACATAATCAACCTTAGCTTCGCCTTTCTTTTCTTTACATCAAAAGCCTAACTTTTTATTATTTACAAAAATGCCTATTTATACATCGCGCTATTACAAAACCATGGCTTCAAACCATGGGCACCCAAAACCCTAAACCCTGGATTTAAACCAAGGGTTTATTACAAAAAGGGGTTCTGACTTACCCCGACACCCCTAAGACTATTTTGACCCATAACTTCGCTTACAAACAACCGCGGAGTTACCAAAACTAATAATCCTTAGGGTACGCGTCCCAACAGGCCCCTAAGACTAACTAGTGGCCCGTCCCGGGACACTCTACGAGGGCTCTGGTGGGAGAATCTTCTGCGCAAGATTCTGGAAGTGACTGGTGAGGTTGTGTAGTATATCATCAGTGGCTTTCTCCTTTTCCACCAATTCCTGTAACACTGAAGATGATTCTGTGTCAGCCCGTTCCTGCGCAAAAGTGTCATAGGTCTTCAAAAGTTTGAGCTGGCTCTCTACAGTATTGCTTAATTCGAATGCTTCATAGACCAGGGGCTGTAATGCATTATCAAGCAGCGTTACCTTCATCCTACAGGACTCAATTTCCTACTGAAGTTCCTTGCTACGCTTCACTTTAGCCATCTTTTGCATAGGTGGCAGCGTCTTGATTTCTACTCTGTCTGCATCTAACTCGTCCTAGCGCAACTTGATGGTTTCCTGGATCTTACCTACATCTGGATGGTCCTGTAGGTTTTCCCATGCTTCTATGCTATCTTCCATCAGTTTTGCGACGCTAGCCACATTATCTGATATCTTTGCTGCTGAAGCCTTGATGTCCCTATGGCGCTATTCTCGGACCTCTGGTGGAGTCTCGGGAGGGATGCGCAGTTGAAGTTCTATGATATGGTGTTGGTGTTCTGTCTTCATCCTTTCAATCTCACTGTGAGACTGCTGGGCATAGTCTCTTAGCTTAGCGATTCTCTGCTCTGGTTCCTCTTCCCCCTATATGTCGGAGTCAGAAAGACTCCGACATGCCTCGTCCAGTGCTTGCATCAGTGTAGTTGTTTTATGTTCAGCCTCTTTCTTCTGTTGTGCTACTTCTTCTAGGCATGCTGCGAAGATTTTGTTTTGTTTGATGGTGTCTTCCAATTGGAGTTGGGACAATTGGTCTCGTGCATGGATCTCCTTTGTAATAGCGAGCTGGCAGAGGTGCAATTATGACATGGACATATTTGTATAATCGAGCCCTACGGTCATACTCATCTGGGCCTGGGAATCTGTATCAGGAAGTATCAGAGCTGCGCTTGATACCTGGCCTTGGGGATCTCTGGGTGGCCATTTCCTAAAATCCTACTGCGTGGGTGCTGTAGTGCTACTTGTCGCAGTACTGGCTGCTGACTTTGGTGCTAACTCTTTTAGCTCTGAAACCCTGTTTGCTATACCTGAGAGCCCAGCAAGATGCAGTTCCGCAAACTCTATCCATTTTTTAGTAAGCATTCCCGTAGACTGTTCTAGAGCTTTCTCCAGCTCATCCAGCATTATAGTGGCTTCTTCTTCAATATATTTGTCCTTCGACGATTTTGACTTTTTGCGGGACTGCGGCTTGGTTACCTCTGCTACTTCTGGTGACTTGCGCTTCTTTGATGGGTTAGGATCTGATATGGTCTTGATCGAATCCTCATCCTGTTCGTCCTGTCTGCCATCTCCACCCTAGCCATCGCCATCCAGTTGTGAATCACTTAGATCTTTGCTATCTTCCAATGGGCTTTGCTGCTGCGCTTGACTGGTACCTGCGCCAATATTGGTAGCTGGGGGAACTGGAATATAGGGTTTTTTTCCCATATCTTTCAACCAGTCAACCGGCCAGTGCTAAACTATACCCCGGATATCTGGTTCAGTGACTACATATGGTAATTTAAACCATTGATGTTGTGGATCTGCATGGGCTTGAATGAAAACATGATGTATATCGGCACTGAAGTTCGTGGCGCCCTCATATTTAGAGAACAACTCATTGGTAAGCCGTGGTGTTCGCACGATCTCATAGTGGATACTCATGGCATAAAAGATGAACATAGTATTCATCATCTGCTAAGATACCTGTCGAGCGCCCTAAATGCAGATAAATTCTTATCAACACACAGAGCATACGAGATTTATTGTCAACCCGAGAAAGTCTTTTATTTCAAAGGATAGATGCACCATTTATGCTTAAACACCAGATCATTGTAATTAAACACTTTACCCCTAAGCAACCATGTTCATCCCTCAGAACCTATGTAATCCCACCAATCTTCTAAAGACTACAAATTCAAATTCTCTCTACCATGCATTAACAGGAAATAAAATCAGACTCAAATAACACTTGCAGACATAAAGAAAATCCTATTCATATCCCAAAATAAATGATTCATCTATTTAATCTAACCACTCTTGAAATTCATACTCATAACTAATTGTGATCTAGAAATTCAATTGCAGCAAATTAAGTTCGGCTACCTGAAAGAATCGAATTGCAGAAATGGAGATAACAATTATAACAGTAAAACAAGTGCGGGGATTTGTGGGATGACAATCTGGACCATGAGATGAACAAAGCTGTGTATAGCTATTAAAACTATTGCATGAAGGAAACTCCCTATTCAGTCGACTGTTGTCCTTAACTCAGCTATCAATCTCAGGAAAATATAATACTGCAAATTCACACATCCCACTGCTGCGCACACAAAAAATATAATCAACAGAACATCACACAATTATAATTTCAGAAATCCTACCTTAACTCAGCTATCTCTGCAGAAGGCGGGCCCAGCCTTCATACAAAGACGCTGGATGAACAATGTACAGCTCCTTTAAATCAGCAGCAACTCTTAGTATTAAAAGAAAGAATGAGTACAGATTACCCCCACTGTTAATACAAGAATGAATATATATTTTTCCAACCCCCTGGGTCGAGACATCCTCTCACTTTTATACATACAAACTATAACAGCCGATCCTATTACAAAGGGCAGCCATGAAGATCTCTGATCTTCAGGCGCCCTGAATAACACTGGTTGTTACAAGATGTGGCATGGTGCAAATATAGAAAATGATAGAAAGTTGTAGACTGGCCCAGAAGTGGCGATCTTCCCAGATCGCCATGATATTCAAACATCTATACTAAAGATCCCCCAATCATAGCACATTCTGTTACAGTCCCTTTGTACGGCTCTGTCTGGAGGGTTGCATAGGAATCATGTGCCTTAAGCGATGATTGAAGGATTTGAATCATGAACACCCCTTGTTCAAGACTTGTTCAGCTCCACTTACCTGCAGTCAACCCATCTTGCGCTATCTTCATAGATAACAACAAATTAGAACAATTTCAAGAGATAAACAGCCTTAATTGCCACAATCATAAGCATCAATAGGATAAAACAATAATCAGCCTTACCTTGGTAATTTAAGGCATAGAGTGAGGAAAACAGGTCGTATTAGGATGCTAAGAAGTGTAAAACAAGGGAAGAAAAGGTGATTAAAGATGGTTAAAAAGGGACCAATTGTGGACTCTACATCTCCCCCCAACTACCCTGTTGCATGTCCTCATGCAACAACCTGCATCATTCAGAGTCTGAGTCCTGCGTTGAGCTCTGTTCGTGGAGGGAAGAAAAATTGTAGGGAAACTTAGGTTTCTCACCTGTCTTCAGAAAACCTCTGTGAATAGCCCAGTACCGCCAACATCTCTGCTCTTCTACCTTAGTCATGGAAAAATCCATGTGATATGGTTTTGCTGGCCACCAAATAAGAGGAAATTTGAACTTTAAACCCAGCCAGTTGACTCCACATTCCTTCATACTCGCTACATAACCTTTGACTCTAGAGAGTGCATGTTTAAAATTTTTAAAGCAGTAGGGGTCCCTGTTTCTAAGTGCAGAGGAGGAAACCTGCCATCTGTGCCTGCTCCCCTCTAATGCAATCTGCTGCTATCTAGAAATGGATTTTGTACAAGTGGAGATTACCTCTTCCTGCAAATTCATGATATGTTGTGCCTAGGAAGGGCTGGAAACAAAACCCTTGTATTGAGCCACAAGAATGCCAGGATTCTAGGGCTCACTTCGAATCCATAAATTAGTATGGCCTTCATTGTGGGAAAAGGTCTGAAAAGACCTTTCCCACTGAACATGATTGTTCACAAAAGAGGAAAAGGCTCGTAGTTGAACGTCACCTGCAAATGGAACAGGATTTGAGTGTCGATCCAAAGGGCACGCCATCTCGTGTAGGTATAATTCACATAGCAAGTTCTGCTCTTCAAAATTGCTCCCAAGGAATGTCTCCAATTTTTTTTCTGAGGTTGCAATTTCAAATGACCTTCCCTCCTGTACAACCTTTAATTTAAACCAGACAAACTGCTCGAAGAGAAACACTGGATAAGAGGAAGAGGGCTTCCTAGTGCCTATGAGTTCTCGGGATAGGGCATACATTTGATCCTTCTCCTTCTGCATGGATGAGAATTTTTTCAATTTCCTCATCTCGTTCTGTAGCTCCTCTACCTGAACTCTGTGGACCATACGTTCTTCAGCCCCCCGCTCTTCCAATGCTCTAATAATTCTTCGATGCTCACTCAAAGCAATCATCCTCTTCTGGTTTTCTTCCATTTGACTTTTCCACTTAATCACTTCCATCTTCAGGGCTGAGACTTCTGCTGTGAGATTTAAAATCTCCTTTTTATAATGCCCTTCCTGTTCTAAATCCAAATCAATAAAATTTCTGAGAGGGAGGAGTACTGCTTCTTGTGGGGTAGCGTCCTCTCCCTGGTCAATCTGCATTTCTAATTCTTGTGTTGCTCGTTCTTGTGTGGCAGCAACATCCCCTGGGTTATCTTCCACAGCTGTATCCAAGGCCTGTTGAGACACTGGTTCTTGTGTAATAGTGTCTTCTCCCTGATCAGCCTGCATTTCTGTGTCTGATTCTTGTGTTGCTGGTTCTTGTGTGGCAGCAGCATCACCTAGGTTATCTCCCACAGCTGTATCCAAGGCTTGTTGAGACACTGGTTCTTGTGTAACAGTGTCTTCTCCCTGATCAGCCTGCATTTCTGAATCTGATTCATTTGTTGCTGGTTCTTGTGTGGCAGCAACATCCCCTGGGTTATCTTTTTGCGTCCCTGAGATTAGTTCCTGTGTTGCTGGTTCTTGTGTAACAGCAACATCTTTTAGATTCTCCTCAGCATCCGCCTCCATTGATTTTAAGGACACTGGTTCTTGTGTGGCAGTGTCTTCCTTCTGCATTCCTGGATTCAATTCTTGTGTGGCAGCAACATCTTTCAAACTCTCCTCAGCATCCACCTCCATTGCTTTTAAGGACGCCGGTTCTTGTGTGGCAGTGTCCCCCTTCTGCATTCCTGGATTCAATTCTTGTGTTGCTGGTTCTTGTGTGTCAGCAACATCTTTCAAACTCTCCTCAGCATCCACCTCCATTGCTTTTGAAGACACTGGTTCTTGTGTGACAGTGTCTTCCTTGTTCTCCTGCCTCTGAGACTGGATATCTTCCCCATCGTACCATTCCTCCTCAAGGAGCTCAGTGTCACCCGAGGCTATTTTCTGTTCATCCTCACTCCACTATATATCGGGTACGATATCCACCCCCAGGTCATATTCTAATTGAAATTCTAGACTTTCTTCTACAATTCCCATGGATGTTGGTTCTTGTGTAACAACATCCTGGATTACCTCTTCCTCCTGGATTAGCTCTGCGTCCTGGTAACATCCTGGAGTCACGGTGCAAAGCTCTTCATTAGGTTCCAGAGTGTCCTCCATCCCAGATTCTTCTCTCCCTTCTTAGGCCACTTGGACAAGTAACTCCTGGTTTACTGGTTCCTGTGTTACAGATCCCTGTTCAGGTTTATCACTATCATGCCCTTGTGGCTCAGCTTCTATCATCTCTATATCATGAGAGCCTTCTGAGTTCATAGTGCAATCCTTACTTCCATTATCATTCCTGATTTAATTCCTTCCTTCCTCTGTCACAGGATTGATAGCAGCTTCAGTAAGGATGGTCAAAGATGCTGGTTCTTGTGTGACAACATCTTCTTTTTCTGCAGGTTCTTCCATTGTGGACATGGGCTGTTGTACTATGCTGAATATGATCTCGTGGCCTTTCTTTTTGAAAATTTCCCCATAGGTGGGGCAGATCACTTGCTCGTCCTCCTTACTAGGATCGGCAGAGTTGGATTCCTCTAACTGTTCTGCAACTTCCACCAGTGTATACATTGTCTTCTCCCCTTGTTTCCTGCAGGTTTTCTTCCATGTCTCCACTTCCTTTCGAAGCACTTGGACTTCCTCCTTTAACAAGGTGTTCTCTTCCAAAAGTCCTTCAATGCTGGGTTCTTCCTCAACTGGCCCTTGCGGAGCATCCATTGGCCTTGTTACAAGGATTGGGAACTCAACCTGTGCCTCCAGGGTTGCCCACTTCTTTCTAGCTACCTCTGCTGCTGCATTTGGTTTAGTTCTTTGTCTTATTATTGGTGGGGTTATGCTGAGTTCATTAATTGGTCTCTTTCTTTTCTTTTGTGGTGTTTTCTTTGTAGGAGCTGGTATATCAGGATTCACTGCTGAAATCAAAGGAATGTTTCCTTGCTCCTCAGGCCGTTCCTCCTCAATTAGGGTTCCTCCCCCCCACTCAGGTGAGGATTCAACAGTGACTGGTTCAATATGTTCCTTCATTGCTTTGGTTCTGCCATCTTCAGGTTCAATTGTCACAGCATCCAATGCTGCGACAATTTCGCCTTCTGATGGCAGAGCTACCCTTTTGTCTGTGCTTTTCCCATGGTTTTTATCAACATCCTCCCCTTGTGGTCCTGCTTGTGTCCCCTGTTGCTCTTCTTCTGGTGCAATATCCCCCCCCCCCAACTATATGGGAGGGACTCCGGTCCTCCTGCCGTGGTTGAAGATATGCCTGTTCTACTGGGGCATCTAGCGAAGGAGCAGGTTCCTGAGGCGGAGCTATGTGTGCAGCGATATATTTGTCCCAGGTCACATTGTGCTGGGCGAGGGATCTTTTAATGATTAATTTTATAAGACCATGGTGGGTGAGGGAGACATGTTGATGTTTAGCACCTTGGACATACGCCACCATATGACGCAGGGCATGAATTAAATAGTATGGGATATTCAATAAAATGCCATGGCGGAGATGAGAAAGCAATGGTAGATCAGAATTAGAAACAGTTTGGTACCTACCTTCACAGGTGATGTACTTCTTAACAAAGACAGCAACCTGATCCCACGGCCGTGGAAACGAAGGCAGTGCAATCCCTCTTCTTGACGATTGAACTTGCTCCCCTGCTCGTAAAAATTCTTCCCGTGCAATCATCGTGGAAACTCGTCGTCCAAACCATTCCTTTCCTTCCCGTGGGATAGCAGTAACCTCAGATATAACGGTCTCAGAGACCTCTACCCACAGCCCCCATACTTCGGAGTGAGTGTCTCAGAGGATCAAGGCAAATTGCAAAGCTGCTTCTCGGTTGAATCCGTCCAGTCACTCAAAATATTCAGTCCAGCCAGCAGCTTGAAAAATGGCGAAAACCTTAGGATTAGTCCTGAGTTCCTGCGTATTCAAAGGTTCATGGCGAGCTGGAAGCCCCATGGTTGTAGCTGTAGAATTACAGAGTCCGAAAATGGAGATTGCAAAGCAGAGGATGCACAGGTCACTGAGGAAAGATGTTGAGAAAAGGATGGTAAATTTGGAAAGTGCAGTACAGAGCGGGGGTTCAAAAATTTTATGCCGAATTGGGAAAGGTGGCGGTTATGAATTTTTACGTCGCATGAGGGAGAGGATTAATTAAGCCATAATGATAATATGTATAAAGGCAAGACTGATATTATTAAATCAAATCAACGCTTAATCACGTGAAAATCAAAGCCATACCTCGTGTGACTGTGCATCGGATAGCCTCCGGAGAATGATGAAGCGTGTAATTGCTGACGCTACAAATCCGAGTTCGTGCGCAGGCATTAACTGAATCATAATGATATGGATAAAGCCATAATGCCTACCGCCAAGGAAACAAAAACCATCGCATCGTCGGGGTCGGAAAAATGCTAAGTTGGCCGGCACTAGTGGAATGAATTAGGGCCATCTTTAGTAGTGGAAGCAATTTCTTTCGTTAACGCAGGAATTACCGCTGCAAATTACAAAAAAAAAACAGTCTCTAGTGCTGGAAATATCCGCCAAATGGAACGGAGTTGCAGTTACCGAGAATGAGAGTGCGGCCACCTAAAAAGATGTTGCAGCCGCCCAAGATAGTTCACGGTGTTGGGAAAAGATTGGCGGAAACAGGAACAATCACGGCCGAAGAAAAAAAAATTTGACGGCCCGCGGAAAATAGATCACAGCAGCCAGTAAATTATGTTCAGCCGCCAGCAAATGTAGTTCACGGCTGCCGGAAAAAAAAAGTTTTCTGGTCGTCGGGAAAGGATCCTGGCTGCTGGAAAATTATGTTCATCCGCGGGGAAATTTTGTTCAGCCGCCGGGAAAGTATATTCAGCCGCTGGGAAATTTTATTTCGGCCATCGGGAAAGTATGTTCAGCCACCGGGAAATTTTATTTCGGCCGCCGGGAAAGTATGTTCAGCCGTCGGGAAATTTTATTTCGGCCTCCGGGAAAGTATGTTCAGTCGCCGGGAAATTTTGTTTCGGCCGCCGGGAAAGTATGTTCAGCCGCCAGGAAATTTTATTTCGGCCGCCGGGAAAGTATGTTCAGCCGCCGGGAAATTTTGTTCAGCCGCCGGGAAATTTTATTTCTGCCACCGGGAAAGTATGTTAAGCCGTCGGGAAATTTTGTTCAGCTGCCGGGAAATTTTGTTCAGCCGCCAGGAAAGAAAGGTGTGACGCAGGGAAGCAGAAGAGGGTGACGCCGGTTCAACAGGCCGGATCTGGTCATTCGCCTTGTACTTCCCTGCAAAACTGTTATTGAAAAAAAAATAACAAACGAAACGATCAAATGCAAAAGGAAAATAAAATAATAAATTATACGCTACAGTAGGAGAAATTTTTTTTTATTTATGTACAGCGATCAAAGTGTGATTTACAGTTCAAGGGTTGGCCGAGGCAGAGAGAAACTCCTGCCCTGGTGTCAATTGATACTCTGGATCGGCGGCGATTTGCGAAATGAATGCATCTTTCGAAATAGGTTTACGATACAGTCTCAGTCTGTGACCATTAGCAAGTAATGGTAGATGGTTGTCATCAATGGTCGCCAGACGGACAGTGCCGTTCTCAAAGACCCTGTCAACCAAATATGGACCAAGCCATCTTGTACGCAATTTACCTTTAAAATCCTTTTTGAATCTGGAGTCATAGAGTAACGCCCAGTCTCCTTCGCGAAAAAATTTCTTTTTAATAAATCGGTCATGCCAACTGGATCTTTTTTGCTGAAGCAACAGAGTATGATCCACTGCAGCTAACCGCTTCTCGTCCAGTTCATTTAATTGATCCAATCTGTTCTTCTGAGCTTCTATTACATCTAGATTCAATTCGGTGGCTGTCCTCAGGGTTTTAATCTCAAACTCGATTGGAAAGATGGCACTCTTTCCATACACTAAATCATATGGGGAGAAACCTATGGTGTCGCGCCAAGTCGTGCGATATGCCCACAATGCTTCCGGAATCCTATCAGCCCAATCGTTTCGATGGCTGTTAACTGTTTTAGTAAGGATGTTCTCAATGACCTTATTGGTACTTTCCACCTGACCATTGGCTTGGGGGTGGTAAGGTGACGACACCCTGTGCTGCACATGATATTTCCGGAGCAGGGATTCAAATTGGCATGACATGAATTGCGGCCCCCCATCGGTAACTACTTCTCTTGGTACCCTGAAGCGGGTAAAGATCTCACTGTATAGAAAATCAATCACTGCCTGGTCATTAGCCTTGGCCAAAGCTATAGCCTCCACCCACTTGGTCATGTAATCAGTACAAACCAGGATGTAGACCTTTTGTCTGGACGGAGGACTGATAGGGCCAACGAAATCCAGTGCCCATCTATCAAATGGTTCAGCTACGAGTTGAGGTTGTAGGGGCATCTGATCTGTTTTATTCGGTTTCCCAATCCTCTGGCAGTTGTCACAGGACTGGACATATCTTTTAGCATCCCTAAACAGGGTCAGCTAGTAGTAGCCCATCCGTAATGCTTTATGCCCTGTTCTTTTATCTGCAAAGTGCCCCCCACAAGGCTCCTCATGACAGGATTTTAATATAGGAAATATTTCATCTTCTCTTACACATCTCCTGATCTCAAGATCAGGCCCTGTGTAAAAGAGATGACCATTTAGCCAACAAAACCTGGCACCCCACTGGATAATTTTTCTTTTTTCTCGTTTTGACATATATGGCGGGAGCTTTCCTGCAACCAAGTAGTTGGCGATGTCTGCGTACCATGGAGAATGAGCTGAAAGTGCGAATAGATGTTCATCTGGGAAAGAATCCTCAATAGGCAAACTGTCATCACTGTTAGTAAATCGAGATAAAAAGTCAGCAACAACATTTTCTTTCCCCGGTTTGTCTATAATGGTGATATCATATTCTTGCAACAACAAAAGCCATATGGTTACTCTGGCATTGGTAACAGGTTTATTCATTAAATATTTAATGGCAGAGTGGTCAGTGTGCACAAATGTAGGATACCCGGTGATTAAATGTCGAAATTTATTGATAGAGTAAACAATAGCTAGGAATTCTTTTTCAGTAACAGTATAATTAAGTTCAGCAGGGGCTAAGTTTTTACTAACATAGTAGATGGCATAAGGCACTTGGCCATCCTGCTATCCTAATACTGCTCCAATGGCAGTGTCAGAGGCATCTGAAGAAAAATGGAAAGGCAGGGTCCAATTAGGTCCCCTTAGGATGGGTGCTGTGGACAGCTTCTCTTTAAGCACCTCAAGTGCTGTCTGGAATGCTGTATTCCACACAAACTATGCATATTTCATCAACAGAGAAAATAAGGGAGAGGCCAGTTTGGAGAAATTTTCTATAAACCTTCGATAATACCCAGCATGTCCCAGAAAGCTTCTCACCTCTTTCTGAGTTGAAGGGGTAGGTATATTCTTGATCACTTTAATTTTTGAAGGGTCTACCTGAATGCCATTGGCAGAGATAAAATGCCCTAATACCACTCCCTCACTCATCATCATGTGGCACTTTTCAGTGCTTAATGAGAGTTGAGTCTGTTCACAGCGAATCAAAACCTTCTTTAAATTCTCCAGTGCTTCGTCAAAGTCCCTGCCATAGGGAGTAAAATCATCCATGAAGATTTCCATACTATCATTGACTAATTCATAGAATATGCCAATCACAGCTCTTTGGAACATTGCTGGTGCATTACATAATCCAAAGGGAAGCACTTTGTAGGCAAACGCTCCCCAGGGACAAGTGAAGGTGGTTTTATCCTGATCCTTAGGAGCAATCTGGATTTGATTGTACCCACTAAAGCCATCTAGGAAGGAGAAGAACTTCTTTCCTGACAGGGTATCAATTACTTGGTCAATGAAGGGCAAAGGGAAATGATCCTTTTGAGTTGCTTTGTTCAATTCCCTGTAATCAACACAGACCCTCCATTTCCCATTTTTCTTGGGTACAATTACGAGTGGAGAGACCCACTCGCTATCTGAGATCGGATATATAAATACGGCCTCCAAAATTTTTTGGATTTCCTCCTTCACTATATCCCTCAGCTTGGGGTTCATGCGTCGTTGGGGTTGACACACAGGACGGGAGTCATTTTTGATGTAAATGTGATGGGTGCACAGACTAGAGGGAATACCCCTCATCTCTGTATACTCCCAGGAAAACGCCCCCTTGTGTTCTTTCAAGAGGATGATCAGGCGTTTTTGTTCCTCTACGGAGAGACTAGGATTGATATTCAAAGTTCTTCCAGGCTCTACCTCAATAGGGATACTTTCTGAATTTTTCACAACCGGGATTATGTTTGTGTCACCAACCAACGCTTCTTCTGTAAGATTTTCTTGTTCTTCCTTGCCCAAAGTGGTGTTCAGAATTTGATAGACCTCTCTATTCACCGAAGCGGGTTCACTAATGAAATTGCTAATAGTATCATCTTCTGTTTCATTTTTAAAACTTAAGTCCTTCCCTATAGTTAATAGTGGCTGAACATCCTCCTCCTCCTCCTGCTCTATCCAAAGGGATGTTTCAGCCTCTATACTTGGCCGAGCTGGAGGATAAAGGGTGAGATTTTTAGTATCCATACCATTAGATATAGTCATGGACCCCAATCGACAGCTGATGCAGGCATCAGCTGTGGCCAACCAAGGTCTCCCCAGGATCAATGGGTGTCCCCCCAACTGTGATTTAGGTTGTAATACCAAAAAGTCAGCTGGGTACTCCCATGAATCTACTGAGATGACAAGGTTGTCTAGGATCCCTTCGGGTCTGATGGTGGATCTGTCTGCTAATTCCAAAATAGTAGGGGTCGGTCTAAGATTAGTGAGCCCTAGCTTCTTTATAGTCTCTATTGTGATAACATTGATTGTTGCTCCTAGGTCTACTAGTACATTGGGTATCTGTGTCTGTCCTATTTGTACAGTAACGGTAGGATTTCCAGGGTCATCAAATTTAGTCACAGGGGATTTTCCTGTCATCAAGGAAGATAAGTTTCCTATGACGTGAACCATGGGAGGATCCCTGGGTTTCCTTCCTGCTCTCTTAGCACACAGGTCCCGCATTGTTCTCGCGTAAATAGGGACATCTTGGAGAGCTTGAAGAATGGGGGATTTTGACATAAAGGTTCCTTAACTCTCCTAGGAGGTTAAACTGAGATTGCCCCCCCGTTCTTGGTAGCATTAGTCTTTCGGGGTATGGTGGTTGCTTTATCAACTGGGAAGGCTGTGTATTGTCAAATTTATCATTGGATGTTTCAGCCATCCCCTTATCGTCGGATGGTTCAGCCGTTCCTTCTAAGGGATGCTCAGCATCTTCAATGATAGGGGCTGTGTCAAATAGATGCTGTGAATTCCCTGTTTCTTTGTGCACAAAGGGTGAAACATCCTCTATAATTATAGGTTCTACAATTTTCCCAGATCGTAAATGAATTTCGTTGCAAGGTACAGGGGACAGAGAGTAGGCTGGCATGTTGATAGTCTCTAATTGATGGACTGCTTTATTATTCGGGTTGGGGTTAGGTTGGGAAAGCAGCTGAGGTCGGATTGGTATATTCGGGACAGAATTATTCTGCAGCTGCAGCTGGGACTGCTGAGGTGGGTATTGAGGATATGGAGGAAATTGGGGAAATTGGGGAAACTGAGGAGAATATGGTGAATGTTGAGGTGGCTATTGAGGAAACTGGTTCCCAGGATGGAAATTCCTCCACCCAGGAGACCACGACGTAAGTTGATGAGGTGGCTGTGTCCAAGGACTCCATGAGTTATAATTTTGCATTGCAGGTTGGGAAGAGTTCCACTGAGTATAATTTGAAGGGAATTGTGTATTCACAATTTGCAAATTATTGTTCCAATTTCCCATGTTATTCAAAAATGGAAAAGATTCTGGAGACATACCTTGATTTCGAGGCTGCCATGGTTTCTTCTGTGCAATAAAGTAGGCTGCTTCCACATCCGGGTTTGATGCCTACAGAACGGCCTTTACTTGAGGGAGTGAGGGACATTATTTCGTATCGTGGTTCAGCTCACACAGTTGACATACATTTACTTTGTCAAGCGTGCATTCTCTTACCGGATGATTCTTTCTACATCAGGGGCAGAACACTCCTAATGTGAGATCCTCCACTGCTTGTTTTTGCTTTGCCTTCAGGACATCGATCTCCGAGGAGATAGAACTCATCATTTCTGTTTTAAAATTTTCAAGGAGATTGCCTATCTTTGCACGGGTGGCGCCTCCATTAGATGATTTCTGAGTTCTGTCGAAGACGTCACGTTCTAACTTATCTCGTTTGTCCCACTTATTGTTCCTGGAAGACCCCCTGGAGTATCTCTTGCATAGTTCCACAATTTTATTAAAAGGCTCTTTAGAGATATCTCCCTTACCAAGCAGGTTTAACATATCTAAAAAATCATCTCTGATCCCACGGAGCAAGATTATCTTGACTACATCCAGCCCCATGTTCATCTGCCCAGCTCTCTACACATTGTACAACAGCCTTTCCACAAAATATTCCAAACTTTCATCCTCCTTCTGTACCATTTTAAATAATTATTCCCTCTTGTCCTTGGTATTACAATATTCCTGATATTTCTCCAGGAATACTTGTTTCATTGAATCCCAATTAGCAACGGTTCCTCCCCCAAGGCTCATGAACTAGCGTAATGCATTGTCCTTCAGGGTAGCAGGAAAAAGTTTTAGCTTTTGGGCATCAGTGATATAATCGTAGCTGCGACAAAGAATATCAAATTCGAAAAGGAATTCGTCTGGATCTTCTGCCGCCTTTCCATGGAAACGAGGTAACACCGATGGTGAGATATTCTTCATAGGAGCTGCCCCATCTGGTTGTTGAATCAGAAATTGCAATGTATCCACTGTTCCCTCTGGTAGAGAACGATTCTCATGATGATATTTTTCTCCCATCACTTCTTCCTTGTCGGCCCCGTGTCTGTTACTGATCTCCTCTTCTGTTTTCTCCTCTTCGTCTCTTCCTGTGTTATTTTCTTCGTCCTTCTCTTGTTCCTCATTTTTTTCTTGGTTTTTCCACTGGCCCAAGAGCTTCTGGTGGTACTGATCCCACTCTTCCTTAGTCACACTCCTCCCATTAATGTGATAATTCAGACCTCTACCAGCAGGTCCCGTTGTAACAGCTATGTCTTTATCTACAGGGATGGCTGAGGAAGTCGCAGCTGCGCGTGTATTCTCCACCGTGGATCCCGATGCTAGCGCCCCAGGATCGGCAGGGTTTCTTCTAATAGGAGTCTCTTGAAGACGAGCCCCAGTGGATGAATCAGCTCTATCAACCAGGTCGTCAATGAACGTCCTTCTGCCCAAAGGTACTCCTCGACCTCGACCCAAGCCACCTACACTGTTAGTATCCTGTGGGGTTTTGGGAGTTGGGAATTGATCACGTTTTACCCTTCTCGTATTCATACAACCCAAATCATTTCATCAAAGAGAATAAGAAGAAACTGACTAGAAATAATTACCAAATGCAACTACTGATAGTGTTTAATTTTTATCCTTCCCCGGCAACGGCGCCAAAATGTCGAGCGCCCTAAATGCAGATAAATTCTTATCAACACACACAGCATACGAGATTTATTGTCAACCCGAGAAAGTCTTTTATTTCAAAGGATAGATGCACCATTTATGCTTAAACACCAGATCATTGTAATTAAACACTTTACCCCTAATCAACCATGTTCATCCCTCAGAACCTATGTAATCCCACCAATCTTCTAAAGACTACAAATTCAAATTCTCTCTACCCTGCATTAACAGAAAATGAAATCAGACTCAAATAACACTTGCAGACATAAAGAAAATCCTATTCATATCCCGAAATAAATGATTCATCTATTTAATCTAACCACTCTTGAAATTCATACTCATAACTAATTGTGATCTAGAAATTCAATTGCAGCAAATTAAGTTCAGCTACCTGAAAGAATCGAATTACAGAAATGGAGATAACAATTATAACAGTAAAACAAGTGCGAGGATTTGTGGGACGACAATCTGGACCATGAGATGAACAAAGTTGTGTACAGCTATTAAAACTATTGCACGAAGGAAACTCCCTATTCAGTCGACTGTTGTCCTTAACTCAGCTATCAATCTCAAGAAAATATAATACTGCAAATTCACACATCCTACTGCTGCGCACACAAACAATATAATCAACAGAACATCACACAATTATAATTTCAGAAATCCTACCTTAACTCAGCTATCTCTGCAGAAGGCGGGCCCAGCCTTCATACAGAGACGTTGGATGAACAATGTACAGCTCCTTTAAATCAGCAGCAACTCTTAGTATTAAAAGAAAGAATGAGTACAGATTACCCCCACTGTCAATAAAAGAATGAATATATATTTTTCCAACCCCCTGGGTCGAGACATCCTCTCACTTTTATACGTACAAACTATAACAGTCGATCCTATTACAAAGGGCAGCCATGAAGATCTCTGATCTTTAGGCGCCCTGAATAACACTGGTTGTTACAAGACGTGGCATGGTGAAAATATAGAAAATGAGAGAAAGCTGTAGACTGGCCCAGAAGTGGCGATCTTCCCAGATTGTCATGATATTTGAATAGCTATACTAAAGATCCCCCGATCATAGCACATTCTGTTACCGTCCCTTTGTATAGCTCTGTCTGGAGGGTTGCATAGGAATCATGTGCCTTAAGCGATGATTGAAGGATTTGAATCATGAACACCCCTTGTTCAAGACTTGTTCAGCTCCGCTTACCTGCAGTCAACCCATCTCATGCTATCTTCATAGATAACAACAAATTAGCACAATTTCAAGAGATAAACAGCCTTAATTGCCACAATCATAAGCATCAATAGGATAAAAAAATAATCAGCCTTACCTTGGTAATTTAAGGCATAGAGTGAGGAAAACAGGTCGTATTAGGATGCTGAGTAGCGTAAAAAAAGGGAAGGAAAGGTGATTAAAGATGGTTAAAAAGGGACCAATTGTGGACTCAACAATACCTTATCTGAGGATATCCATAGGGAGGCGTACCTCGCTGCCCTTGGCATGCCGGGGTTTAATTCTACAAACTGGGCTTCGGTGGGTTCTTTCCACCCAACTAATGCAATAAGTATTAAAAGCCAGGAATAATGAAAAGGTATACATTTTTCCTGTGCGTCGCGGGCATCCTCCAAGAACTCCTTCGTAAGATATGCGGCCCAATTATAAGTATACCCCTCAGCGCAGTTCATAGCAATCCAGATAACCGAAGCAGGTACTTCAGTTGGCCTGCATTTTCATATGAGTTTGCAGGCTAAGAGTTCAGCTGCAAAGCGAATGGGCTGTTCCTGAATCGCGGAAGTGTGATACCCCCGTTTCCCCTTTGTCAGGCCAAACCGCTCTTTCATAGTTTGCGCGAGCTTGGTATCTTCATGTTTGGATGGAAATTCAGTTCCCGGATCAGGTCATGCCATTGGTAAACCTATGATCTTATGGATGAGTGCGGCGTCAATAGGAATTTGCTGGTCCCCTATCCATAAATAGTCGTCATGCACTAACGCTAGCAAATGTTTGGCCACTATGGTCACATGTATGCCACGACCGAAATGGGGAATATCAAGCATCTTGAGTAGGCCAGCTTTGTCCAGGCCCACATCCCACGGTTGTACTTCCAGTAGTGTGACATTATCATCTGGGTACTTGATGCAGTGCAAGTATTCTGCTGGTTCAAACTGTGGAAACTTGCCATGGTCATTTGTGTCGTGATCACTGTACTTAATCCGATCGATCTTCCCTGTCATGCTTCCGATCAGTTGAACTCCTTGTGGCAGCGAGGGTGTGGTTAACGTGAATTGCTTTGTTCGACGGGGTGACACGGCACCTGGGCGAACAGGTTGTAGATACGGTGGCCGCAGTGGTGCAATGTTCTCCCTACCCCCGGCCGGGACCTGTGCTGAACTGGTGGGATCCATAGGATGATCTGTTGGTGTTTGCCCTGTTTTCCCCTGCCGGTCTTGGTTGCGCTTGGAGCGAACTTCATTTCTGGAATTTTTCCTGGCAGACCGTGTCTGCATCGGCCGTGGGGGTGCTGGGTGAGTTTCTTCATAGGGAGAAAAGGCAGGCGGCCGATTAGAGCAGCTTATCAGACCCTCTTGCTCAAATTCTCTTACCAAATCATCAATTTCTTGTTCTGTTGTCATGGGTTCACTCGTAAAATTTGAAGAAATGCAGAATACAATTTTACCTAACTTAGGAATCTTCTTATACACGCCAGCAATCAAATCGGGCAGGATCATGCATTGAAGGCACCAAATCGGACGAAAATCTTGTCCAAGTGGAGTTCGATTTCCGATACTACTCTTAGTACAGGAATTTAAGGCAATTAAAACACTACCGCTGCCAAATTGGATGCTTCCCAACGGTTGGATTTTAATCCTCGCTGTGGTTGTGGTCTTCGGTAGAATCATGGTGTGAGCTTCGTGACAACAAGCACCCTCGGCGCAGTATTTCCCTTCGACCCGTACTGGGAATGCCGGTGACAGGACTGTTAGGTTTGATGGGATGGCTTCTTGGGTCGGCCCCTTGGTTTGGTATTCAATTCCGTGTCGGAGCTCGGCCTCCATATACCAGTTTTGTGCTAGAGGTTCCAAGGTGTGCATGAACTTATGCACCCACTCCTCACGAGGTATGTTGTCCCATGCTTCATAACTTTGCCTCAAATGTTCCTGAGCGCTATTCTGCCCAATGAACTTACTTCGCGCCTCTTGGACTTGGTTCATGAAGTTGAGGTGCAGAAATTTATGGCTGGCTCCCCGACTGGGAGTAGACTTTTTGTGATCGGTCCACCCTACTGCTGTAGCTCCTAAGGCTGTCTCCAGAGTCTGCATTCTCTGTGACTGAGGGGCTTGTACAATAAATTCTCCAGGGTCTGTCAACCCAACATAGGTGGGAAACTCTCTAGGCTGTGCACTAAGGCATCTAAGAGACTTAGTGAGTTGCGCGCACATATGGCCATGTAGCTCGTACAGACGATTCTGCCAATTCTCTAGACCATCGTCTGAATCAAACATGTAGGAGCTATAACATTGCCAATCTAGTACGCCATCGGCATCAGGCTCGACATAATTTGCTTCTTGGGCTGTAATGTTGTAGATGTGGTCTAGAGTATCCTGCTCCCCTTCGTCTCTGATCGGTTCTGTATATCTTTCTCCTTGGGATGGGTCGAGGGGTATGATAACTCGCAGACCATTTCCTTCGAAGGTCATCTGTCTCCTCTTAAGGTTGATGATTGCAGCATTTTCCATGGCCCACTCGATTCCCAATAGGACTGGATAAGGGTTGCTGTCATCAATGATCTCAATAAATTCAAAATTCGCTAGAGTGATTACCCCATCAATATCTATGGGAATACTAAGAAGTCTCCCTAGGGGCACAATCCTTTGCTGGTTAGCTAATCTCAGTTGTATAGGTGACCAAGCCAGGGAAGGTTTTCCCATTTGTCCCCAGGTCTGCTTGGGTAGGACATTAAATTCTGATCCAAGATCCAAAATGACATCATTCATATCATATTCCCCTATCTGAACATTCAATCTCATTTCCCTCCCCATTCTTCAGAAACAACTAACAGTTTTTTCCTGATCAACTCCTCTCTGAGGGTCTGTGACAGCAAGAACTTTTTGTAGCTCTTTTAAAGCATTTTGATTCCTCAAGAGTTTCATACAACTCTGTAAAAAGGAGGAGAGTGTACTTACTTTATCCGTCGAAGCATCTTGCGGCTGCGAGGCCTACTGAGGTTTCCACGCAGGTACTACGGTTGTGCCAGGGTAAACAATACCGCACTGGGCCGCTTTGACTGGTGCTTGGTCTTGCGCAGTATTAAGTGTTGGGACTTGCTCGGAGGCCTTATGTGTGCACACCTCGACAGGTTGTTTCTGTGAATGCTGAATGTACGTCGTGGCTCCACTCCGGGTGACCAGATTGATGGCTGCAGTAGGTCTTTGCTCAACAGAAATCAACTGAATCTGCTGGGTAGGGCCACTGTTGTTTTCCTAAATCTTTACTATGAGCTGGGGGCACTGTTCAATCACATGGTCTACTGTGCAGCAATACCGATAGGTTGTGGTGGGGTTCCGACAGTCGCAAGCCAAATGGCCAGCTTGGTTACAGTTGTAACACACCACCTGGCCTCTACCCCTCCCGGGCATACCACCACGGCCGCGACCTCCAAAGGCACCTCTTCTAGAGGTACCACCGCGGTAACCATAGTCGTCATTATTCTGGGCGTCATTTTTCACGTGGTAGGCGTCAAAGACGCGCTCTCTCATGAGGTCATAGCTAAAACATTCCTCTTCATTATGCCCTACTGACTTACAGAACTTGCAGTAGGGGTTCTTGGGAACTTGAACATATCGTTGAAGAATATGGTAGTTTTTAGGGCGATGTTGGCCAATGGCTCAACAAATCTCACAATATAGAACACCGGGATTGAATTGGTTTGGCGCACCCGTATTTAAGTAGGTTTTGACCACGGGGCACTGGTCCCTATCGTGACCTTCTGTCCAACATTGCGTACACCAGACCGCCTCTCGACTGGTTTTATCCTTCTTCATATCGTGAAGCTCCAGGGCCATTGCTGCTAGCTGCACTTGGATTTGAGCAATACCGGAATCATCTCCGACGGGGGCGGTTTCTAGCTTCATTGCAATTTCCAGAGCTTCTTGCTGGTCAACAACCTTCTGTTGGATGAGCGGAGTTCGGATATGTGGAAATAATGCTGTGATAAACCATTCCTTGTGCTACATAGGGCTAATGGTAAAGCTGACTTGGTCTAGTAGAACTTAATATCTGGTCAAAGTCCCACACGGATTCGCCGCGCCGCTGTTGAATCTCTTTGAGCTCAGTGATGCTTTGCGATTCTGATTTAGGCTTCTTAAATTCTTTGGTTATGGCTGCCTTAATCTCATCTAAAGTAGGGTTTTGAGTACTGGAGAATTTCATGAACCAGGTCAAAGCCTGCTCCCGGAAAGAAGTAATGAGCTATGTGGTTCTCACATCCAGGTCTGTAATATTCTTTGCGTTCCATATTGCTTCACATAAAAAACAGAACTGTTCAGGGTCTTCTGATCCTGTGCCTTTGAAGATGGGCAGCTTGATCCAATCAGCGAGGTGGGACATGGTGGTTCTGGGAGGTTTGGGAGGGGGACAGGATGTCGATGGGGAGGCGTTTATAGAGGCATATTGACTTGTGGCCGGAATACTCGGACTTGGTTGACTGTCGGATTGCGATGGAATTTCAAGGGTAACAGAGCTTCACTGCGGGGTGACCGGAGGGTTTCCAAAGGAAGGGTTGTCTTTCGGGTCTGAGTCTTCAGAATTGATAGGGGACGGTGCGGTATCCTGGACTAAGGAGTAGGACTCGAAATCGCGTTTATACCCTTTTCCACCTCGCGGCAAACTACTGTGTGCAGCGAGAGTGTTGTCACTTGCAAACATATGTTAGTAACACAAAAGCTATCAGTCTGATTCAAATAGCAATATTCCCTTTTCAGCCAATAGCATTTTAATTCTCAAGATAAATAAATTCAAAAGCTTACCCCGCGGTCCTTGGAAAAATCGACGCTCGGCGTCACTAAAGGAAGTTCCCATGTCGATGGCGAACTCCGTCACAAAGGCCTCAAGGGTCTGTGTGTTCCAGAAGTCAACCGCTTGGGAGATCTCATTGTTCACACTTTGTACTATATTAACTCTTTTGGGGGTCCAAACAGAAAACCACCCCGCGTGAAAGTTTGTTCGCTTCTCAGCTAACCTGGACAGCCACTGGTGCAACTCTATGTGGAGACTACCAAAGAAAATTTCATAAGCATCACAAAAAACATACCTCTGTAAAAAGTCACGTGTGCTATGATGCGGATTTGTGTTCTCTTTCTCAGCAAATTTCAGATAAGTCTCATCAAGCCAATCCCCGATTTCCTTCATAGAGGGCCTCCAGAACATAGCCCTCGAGGTACGACGTAAACCCCTCTTGAGCAGATACTGAGTTCAACCGGCAACAGAACCAATTTGTTGGGAAATAGGGCAGAATCGATTTTTAATCCTTTTATATTGCACCAACAAAAGACCCACCGTGTTGGCCCTTTCAGCAACAACCTGCGCACAGGTTGCAGTCTCACCCGAAACAGCAATGGGGTGCCGCAGAATCAGGTTTCTGCAAGCAGAGAGGGATATTACTGTACCTTATCCTTTAATAAACTTATTAATCAATAATTACATAGCTTTGTCATTCACTTATATACAACTCCGCAGATAGATAAACAACCGTGACTTGCTTAACCCACTACAGGGAATTCACAGCGAAACTTGTTATTAGCAGTGATCTAAGTTATCGAATGTATATAGTTATTAATGCATAAAAATAACAGAAAGAGAAACAACACAAGAAACCACAACACCAGATATAACGTGGTTCACCCCCAGTGTAGGGGCTATGTCCACAAACTGTGTTTTATTCAACTTGCTACAAAACCACAGTTGATCTGCGCACTCAGCTGCAGATCCCTTCAGTCCTTAACAGCCACACACATAGCAGCAGGCCTCTGTGCACACAGCTGCAGATCTTTCCTTAATCCTCTTACAAAACCCTTTGCGCACACAGCTGCAGAGGTCGTCCACACACACAGCTGGGACTTAACCTTTCCTTACATAATCAACCTTAGCTTCACCTTTCTTTTCTTTACATCAAAAGCTTAACTTTTTCTTATTTACAAAAATGCCTATTTATACATCGCACTATTACAAAACCATGGCTTCAAACCATGGGCACCCAAAACCCTAAACCCTGGATTTAAACCAAGGGTTTATTACAAAAAGGGGTTCGGACTTACCCCGACACCCCTAAGACTATTTTGACCCATAACTCCGCTTACAAACAACCGCAAAGTTACCAAAACTAATAATCCTTAGGGTACGCGTCCCAACACACCTAAATTAAAATGAACTACACTATTTTATTTGATAGCGTTCACCAACAAGATTAGGTTTTAGGGTCTTGGAATAGTTCATTGTGAGTCAATTCTCCAAGACCACTAAACAACAACATGTATGTGTCTGTCCAGGTGAGTGTGTGAAATTCCTTGGTATAACCAGTGCTTCTCAGGATCCTCCTCTCAAAAGGGAGTTAAGCACGAGGCAATGTGCGCGGTTATTGATTGGGATGACCCCTAGTCATAACTGAGTAGCAACGGAGATATTTCCAGGATTGTATTCGTATCTGGGGGCTCTTTCGAGAGTTTCAGGATTTGCTACCCTACCCATACGGTCAATATCACATCCGAATGTCTGCCTGAGCATTGATTATATTGAGGTGACCTTCGTGGCCTTACCTAGGATATCGAGGGGGTACTCTACAGGGGTTATTCTACGGGTGTCCCGGCCAGGTTGGGGTCAGAAATCACAGTTGCTTTACGTGTTGAAGCTGACGACCACAATAATTGGTTACATACCTCCACTTGTTGTGTATGGGAGTCTCAAGCCTCTCCTATGTGAGACATACCTGCTTCATTCAGGAGCTCAATTATCCTACCCTTGATTTCTTGTGTTTGGCTTTAGATTTTATTGGTGATTTCTCTGTGCACATTAGTGTTGATTGCATGGGCAGACCCGGGTTTACTATAATTAATCAACAACACCCAAAACTCACTGGCCCTTTCGGTGACAGACCGCGAAGCGATTTGAAGTCTCACCCGAAGTGAATCTAATGGGTTGGCCAAGACTCAAGTGTCTTGGACCAGGTTCTGCGCATCCTACTTCTTTTCTCTTACTCCTTCGTGCCACTAGGTCAACTAGCTCTGCGCATCGCACGTCCCCTTCTACTCGCAACACTATTACCCGTGCGATGCTTAACCCCGTGCAAGTCGCACGATTTCCTCTCGCGTCGCACAACTTCCACTTACTCACAATATTCCCATCCTTACCGCATCTTTGCGCACCGTGGAACACCCATCCTCTCCTCAACGCTAAGCCCTCAGCTCGTAGTATCGTGCACCGCAGCTCCTCTGCCGATGTGATACCACCTCTCTGCGATATCTTACCACTACGACTTTGCGCTCTTAGCGTTTACTGTGCCGATGTGCAAACTCTACTTCTCAGAAGTATATTGTGAGTAACTGGTCATTAGAGACAGACGTAAAGGAGTCTTTAAACAGCCTACTAAAATGCTTCAACTTGTCTTTATCCTCTTGCATTATCATGGGCGGAACAATACATCCATTCATCTACTGCTACTATCATTACATGCATAATAACCAGTAACAATAAGCAAATACAATCACATTCATACAACACATAACACGCAGATTTAACGTGGTTCACCCCCGGGATGGGAGCTACGTCCACCAAACTGTGATTCTATTATATATCTTGAGGGAAGTTAGCACAGTATGTTGCACTACATATGCAGCATGAGGTCTCTTCTAGACCTCTGGTCTATCTCTATGTTGCCTTTCTTCCAATATATCCTTCCCTCTCTGTTCTCTCTGTGAATGGTTACATACAGACTCAAATGACTCACAGACAGCTAGGTGTCTGGATCATTACAACGCAGTCTGTCTGACTGATTCCTGAGTCTACAAAACTATCAACTGACCAACTATCTAACTGACTTATTAGCTAACCCTTTTCAATACAAAAATGCAAGCTTTTATAGGCAGCCCGAAGGTCGTGCCATTACAACACTGTGGGCCTGTCCCAATAGTAAACCCATACCCTAAATAGTGACAGTCGGTCCTCTCTGTCCTTGAGGTAGCCTCTTCCCGTCACACCGCAGCTCTCTGCAGTCTTCCATGCTTCCCGTCACTGACTATGGGTACTATGTACCGCTTCTCTTTCTGTCCTTCGCCTTCAATGCTTGAGCCTCGTTGCTCCTTCTTCTTTATGAGGGTCGCTGAGCCCTCCTGTCTTCCGCTGCTGCATTCAATGCAGTGGTTGAGCTTTCTTCTCTCAGCCGCTCAGGTAACGTTGCCTTCTTGACTTTTCTATCCCAAAATTCATGGTTTTCGGCTCTGCTCTCCAGCTGGAAACATGCTACGGCGTCGTAGCTCTGCCCTGTCCTTTTTCCGCCAAAACTTCTCTCTTTCCGCCAAAACTAGCAGCATCTTCTGTAGCTATGGGATCCTGCTCCAACAGTCCCCTAACACTTACTTCTGGCTCGCCCCCGAGCCACTACCAGCAGGTGTCTCCTGTTGTAGCTTCTCCTTCGCCTCCTGTGAAGTTTTCTGCAACTTACCCCGAAGTTCTGCAACTTCATTCTTCATTACCTTGGCACGCTCTCGTGCCGAGTCAAGCAAGGTTTGATTGATATGGGGGTCCTCTGTTTGATCATCTTGCTCACGAACAGTAGTGAACTCTTTCACCTTTTGCTCCACTGCGTCGACTAATTTGGTGATTTGCTCCTGGAAGGGTTGAAGCAGGTCGGTGATGTGCAGCTCCTTTGTTCTCAACTGCTGGGCTTCCTGCTGTAATTGGTTCATCTCCTTTGTCTTTTTCATCCTCTGAAGGGCTGCTAAGCTCTTAATCTCTTCTTTCATTGCCATCATGGTTTTCTCTATCACCTGGATGTTCCGCTGGATATCCACTCGCTGAGGTGGATTATCTAGCTCGGACCATGCGCTCATCGCATCAGTCAGTACTAATGTTGCTTCGTTGATGCAGGACTGCATCTGCGCAGCGGTGAGTCTAAAAGCCTCGATTCTTGCTCTCTGGTATTCCTGGTAGGTATCCCGTGCACGAGCCTCAAGCTCGGCGATATGCGCATCGTGATCTGCCTTCATCTTAGCCACTTCTTCATCCATTCTAACGACAGTATCCTCCAGAGCCTTTGCTCTGTTGGCTACTTTTCTTAGCTTTTGGGGAGTATCTTCTGCGAACTCAATGTTACAGCTGGGTAGTTCTAAAGCAATGTTCTGCAGCAGCTGAGAGAGTGCCTGATCCCTTTCCTGATATGCTTCTAGCTCACCAACCTTCTTCTGATAGCTGGTAGCCAGTGCTGCATTCTTTTGCTTTAGCTGCGTATTCTGCTTATAAGTCGCGAGCTCTCGGGTCCGGAGTTCTGCACTTATATACTGTTCAATCATCTGCAACTGCTCAGTATGGAATTCCACCAGGTTGACCTCAATAGGTTGGTTAAACTGCACTGGTGGATCCTTCATCATCGCAGGGAATCGGATGCTCCCTGGTGGAATCAACACAGTATTGAGTCGATATTTTTCTAGACTGTCCTCGCGGGATATCGACGGTGTCGATGCTTCTTTGGCGGTTGCCTTAGCCGATGGGATGTGCACCACGGCAATCTTCTCTGTAAGTACTTTTAAGTCTTGCTATTGCTTTTCGACTGTGCTTTGTATTTTCTCCTGTTGTTCCCTCATCGCATCCAATGTGTCCTTTAGTTCGTCAGATGTCCTTGTTGCAATGAGTTCGTAATCCTCATCTGTTAATGTGGCCTGGGAAGGTGGCTTTGTGGCCTTGTGTTTTTTCTTCTTCTTTGTAGTGGCCACCTCTATTGGCCCTCCTGTTGGTTTTTTCCTTTTTACTCCTGGTAGCGGTGCTTCCGCCGTTCCTGCTGCTTGGGTGCCCATTTTGTCTTTGCCTTTTTCAATTGGGTCTGTCTCCGCAGAGCCTGTTGGCAGTGGTGTGGAGTCTTCATACTCTCGCTACCATTGGTTATCAAAGCCTCTTATGACATTCTCAACATCCTGTGCTATCATCCTAAACCAGCCAGGAGCCCAATCATCCCTTATTGTCCTTTTCGGCCGTAGATAGACTCTATGGTTGTCTGCCATAAAATTGAGCCGGTTATCATACAGGTCGACGGTCTCTGTGCTGAGCCGTGGTAATTCCTCGATAGTTTCCTTCAGCATTGCATAATATTCATGGAATACCATCGAATTGATGTGTTTCCTTGCTGGGCTGTTGGTGTCCCATAAGCTAGCATAGCGCAAACCCCTGGGCGCTCCTCCTGGAATCTGCGGAAATTGTGTATTGGGGGGCTCCTTCCAGCCCACGAATGCACATAGAATAATTAACCAAGAAAAGTGGAAAGGGTGGTTTGCCTGATCTTGGGCTGCCAAACAATCTTCCTGAAGCATATTTAATAGAAACAAGGACCAGTTAAACTGTTCTCCCTCTGTAACTTGTACAGCCAGGCTAATCACAGATCCTGTAACTTCCTTCGGTCGGACCTTGGTTAGCAATCTTCCCGCCAGCAGGCTGGCTGTAAATCTGAGTGTCTCGTTCTCAATACTGGTGATATCATAAGCCCTGCCTCCTCTCTGTAACTTGTATTTATTTACTAAGGCCGGTGGTAACTTCGAATCCTTGGTCTTCCCTGATATCTGTAAGTCAGGGATTTTACCAGTTTTAGACAGCCCGGTGATGCGGTGGATCAAGTCGATGTTAAGGTCGACCTTACGGCCTAGCCAGAGATAACCCCCATGTAGACACGAGAGTAGGACATGTACCACAGCATTGACCTATGAACTACATCCAAAGTGGGGTAACCTCAACAGATTGAGCAGACCGGTGGGCTCAAGAATCTGGACATGTGGCATGGGAACCAATTCCTCTTTTGCTGTCCTCGGGTTCTTCTCATGTCTAAGATACTGGTCTGATTTGAAGTGAGGGTATGTCTTACCATCTGCTAGGTTGTAATCTATGAATTTAACAGCAGCAGCATATCCCACAAGATCGCCATTTTCCATAACTCGAGTGTCTATTGGTGGGATAGGGACAACAAGCTTACCAGTCTTGGAGAGTTTGACCTATGGAGCGCCTTCGACTCAAGGGAAGAGGTAGTCTGCTCCATTCACTATGTCTTCATCCTGCCCCAAACTGAACTCCTCTGGGAGCTGAGACTGGCTCCTTGTCTGTGGTGGTGGTCTGGTCTGTGAAGAACCTGGTTGAACGTTCCTAACTGGTGTTGTCATGGGAGCTGCCAGGCTAGTATGCTTGAATCTTTTCAGCAGCGCGTCTAGTGGTTCGTCCTCGGCCAGGAACCAGTCGGTGTGAGGTGGCGGGTATGCAATGGCTGCAATATCTGGAAAACTCTTTAGCTTGTAATGGGATGGGCTCTGTACGAGGAAGACTGAGTTTGCACACTACAATTTTTGGCTCTGTGAAAATGTAGTTCTTCCAATGAATAATGTCTGCTTTTTATGTCATGGATGATAGTCCCGGATGCAACGGTCATCTAGACTAAGCTCGTTGGTCATATTAATTGCATGGACAAGACCACACCGGTTACCCGATCCTTAATAAATGCAAAAATCCGATCAAATTTCCCT
>LPNX011016019.1:72678-241183 GCA_001517045.1 Pseudotsuga menziesii
ATTCCCTGGAAACTTCAGGAATTTGCTATCATACAGGAGCACTAGGTCTCCGATTTGGAAAGTCTTATTCTTAATGTGTCTATCATGCCAGGCTTTTTCTCATGCTTTCTGCACTGTCTGATGGAATCTAGCGATGAATCTGTCTTCTTCCAAGGTAAGCAGCTGTGCTAACCGTTCCTCTACCGTGGCTATATCAGTCATCCCGGTAATCTGAGCGACTCTTAAGCTAGGAAGAATATACTCCATAGGCATAACAACCTCCTGTCCATATACCAAGCTGAAAGGTGTGTGTCCTGTAAGTTTCTTGCATGTGGTTTTGTATGCCCACAGCACAGCGTTAACTCTAAGATCCCATTCATTCCTTTGGTTATTGCAGATCTTCGCAAGAGCATTTTCTAAAATCTTATTGAAGGCCTCAACCGTACCATTAGCTTGTGGGTGGTAGGGAGTGCTCTTATAGTGCTGAATCTGGAATTCTTCTGTCAATGCCTCAATAGTGCTGTTCAAGAAGTGTGTGCCTTAATCACTCATCAAAATTACTGGACATCCAAACCTGCTGATGATGTTTTCAAAAAGGAACTGTGCAGCTATAGCAGCATCACAATTTCTTACTGCCTTGGCCTCTGCCCATCTGGTGAGGTACTCTGTTCCAGTGATGATGTATCTCGCACCAGTGCGCTTCCCGGGTGGGTTGATTGGACCCACAAAATCGATAGCCCATTTGTCGAATGCGCACAGCGTGACCTGCGATCGCAGTGGAATTTCATCGCGGCGCGAAGGTTTTTCGACCCTTTGGCAGATATCACAGCATCTGCAGAAGTACTTTGTGTCTTTATGTAGTGTAGGCCACCACAAGCCTGCGTCTAGAATTTTCTGCGCAGTCGGTTTTCCTGCAAAATGTCCTCCTGCGGTTCCTGAATGAGCCTCTTTGATAATAGTGTCTTTCTCGTGTGGCATCACGCATCTGCGCAGAACTTCATCCGTACCTAACTTGTATAGCCATCCTGCAATAAGGGTGAAGTCTGCTGCCTTAACAACCAACTGCTTCTTTTGTTGTTTAGTAAAGTCGTCAGGTGCTACTCCTGTGGTGAGGAATTGAATAATGTCGGCATAGTACTCATCTGCAATATGTATGGAAAACAACGGCACGTCTGGCGGATTGTCTTCTAGGTTACTAGGCTCTTCTCCTGAGTCTAGACGCGACAGATGATCTGGTCCTGGTACTGAGATAGTGTGATCCTCAAAAATCTTAGTCTTGATGATATCTAGGGCCTGGGCAACACTTGGATGTTCTGATTCAAATGCAAAGGTGAGTAGGAAGCTGTCTGTCATAAGCGGCCATGTGGTTGTTCCCTTGCACATCTCGGTCTCTGTATACCAATTCCTTGGAATTGTGTCCAATGTGTGAATGAATCTGTGAACCCATTCATCCTCTGGAATGTCCGACCAGTTCTGTTCACATATCTGAATGTGTACCCTGGGGTCAGTTTCGCCTGTGTACTTGTGCTGAGCATACCTTCTGTCATCAGCAAATCTGATCGCCATCAGTCTTTTGATGTTATCCCATGATGCGATATTTTCTTTATGCGCATACCACCATCTTGCAGGTGTGGCTCTAACTGCAAGGTCCATAGTTGCGATCCTCTGCTCAGGGGGAGTTTGTTGCTCAAATTGTTCGAGAAAATCTTGGATGTCTGTCAGACCATGATATGATGGAGTCTCAGCGATCTCGGCACCAATCCATCGCAGTGACTTACTTATAAACGCACATCTGTGTGATGATACTTTGTAAAGTCTGTTCTGCCAGTTTTCTAGACCAGCATCCGAATCCGATGCGCATGAGCTGTCGCATTGCCAACTAATATGCCCTTCTGCAGTGGGATTGATATAGTCATTCTGGTTTGTTGTCATCTGGTAGAGACTCTCCATATTATGTGCCTCTTCCTCTGCTCGGATAGGTTCGATATATCTAGGTCCTTGGTAAGGATCCAGTGGTGCGATGGCCCGGATCCGCGCATCCTCAAAGGTCATTTGTCTTTTCTTTAGGTTAGTGACAGCTTTGCTGCCAATTTCCCAATCAATACTCAGTAGTCCTGGATATGGTCGACTGTCACCAATGACTTCTATAACCTCGAAGTCCACAAAAGTACAAACTCCGTCAATATCAACTGGCACCTGCAATAATCGACCCAATGGCGATACTCGCTGTTGATTAGCTAATCTCAGGTGGATAGGTGATAGGGCTAACTGACGACTACCCATCTGTTCCCATGTCTGCTTGGTTAGAACGTTCACCTCTGATCCTAGGTCTAAGACAACCTCATCCATTTCAAACTCACCGATCTGGGCTGTGAATTTCATCTCTCTTCCTGTCCTTGCATGTCTTGTAATATTATGGACAGCGCGGTGTGCACTGTTCGAGAGAGAGGGTTGCTGACATTGATCTATCATACGCTGTAGCTCACCAACAGCTTTATCGTTTCTCAGGAGTTTCAAGCAGCTGTGCAGGAAGGCTTGTATACTTCCTGTCGATTCATCTTCGTCACATCTTCCGGATGTGGTAGCCTGCTGTGCCTGCTCAGGGTTATTGCTACAAGGTACTTGCTGCGGTATGCCCCTAGACGACGGTACCTGCGGTCCTGCTAGTGTAGGTTCATCAAAGGAAGCCTTAGCTTCATGAAAGGTCTACTTATTCTTCTGTAGGTTGAGTGCAGTTTCTTTAGTAGGAGCTCTGCGCACCCACCCCTGACTTGTGTTCTATCCGGTCTCCTGCGATGTGCCACTGGTGGAAGCACCGCTCTGAGTCACAATGTTAACTGCTAGTTTTGGTTCCTTAGGTTCAGCAGCAATAAGCTGGATGTTCTGGTGTGCAACTGGTTTAGGATATCTGATCTTAGCTATCAATATGGGACACTCTTCTATGGTATGATCGTAATATTTGCAGTAATTACAAGTAGTAGTGGCGTTCTGGCAGTCCCTAGCATAGTGTCCAACAATTCCACAATTATAACAAGTGACTGGGCCACGACCTTGACCAAAACCTCCTTCTCTTGCGAAGCCTCCTCCACGGCCTCGTCCTCTGAATCCTCCTCCTCGGCCTCCATACATCTGAGCCGGTTGTGGTCCTGTTGCTGGACCCTGTGTGTCTACTTGGACTCTGTACACATCCTGTGTTCTTTCTGACAGGAGATCATAAGCTCGGCAATCTTGTGGATCATGCCCGATGGATTTACAGAAGATACAATAGAGATTTTTAGGTGTCTGTACATACTTTTGAAGCAAAGGGCATTGCTGAGGTGGATGTCCTTGATTTCTACATATTTCACACCATGGCCCTTGTGTTCGTGGTAAGGGGTTAGGAGCCCCTGACGATAAATATTCTGCAAAGACTGGACAGTTGTCTTTACTGTGGCCCTGTTCTCTGCACTTTATGCACCATATGTCTTGCATTGCCTCTTTCCCTTTTTTAAGTTCGTGTATCTGTAAGGTGAGGTTGGCCAACTGGGTCTGTAGAGTTGTCATCCCTGTACTGGTTTCTGCTAAAGGTGAAGCCTCTAGTTTCATTTCCATCTCCAGCGCTTCATCTTGAGTAGTGAGTTTCTGTTGCATTAGTGAAATTCTAATATGAGGGAGCAGCGCTGCAATAAACCATTCTTTATGTTGCTCTGGCGCAAACTCAAAACTTAATTGGTGGATAAGAGCTTTGAATTTCTGGTCAAAGTCCCATACTGACTCTGATGGTAGATGTTTAATATCCTTAAGCTCTGTAATGCACTGAGATTCAGATTTAGGTTTCTTGAACTCTTTAATCATGGCGTTCTTGACCTGGGTGAGCGTCTTGGGTAATGTAGTATACTTTATGTACCATGTCAAGGCTCTGTCTCTGAGTGTGGTAACCAACTGTACAAGTTTAAGGTTATCATCGTTGATTGTTTTAATGGTCCACATAGCTTTGCATAAGAACCAATGTTGTTCTGGGTCTTTTGCTCCTGTACCTTTAAAAATAGGTAGCTTCATGTCATCTCCCATTATATTTCTCTGTGGTGGGTTCTGACTGACTGGAGTACTACCACTCAGCGGTGTAGGTGAAGGTGCTGTAACGGGAGTAGGTACTGACTGTGAACTACTAGATGGAGTACCTACGGGATTATTCTGAGTCCCTGTCTGCTTCTGTGGAGTATAGGGGTGGTAAGGGATACCCCCCTCTGGTTCTTCGGTGGTGCTAGGGCTCTGCTGTCTAATACTGTTTGAACTGTCTTCAAATATATGAGAACTAAATGCTACTTTATACTTCTTTCCACTCTGTGTTCATCCAATGTCATCAAAATCACTTTCAAACTCTTGTGACATTACTAGCTTTACTTATTCATCTGAGACTAGATCCATTGTTCCTTTTTCATATAGCAACATCTTAAGCGACAAGTTTAGAGATCTTAGGTACTTACCGCGATATCCTTTGAAGAAGTATCGTTCGGCTGCGCTGAAGCTCTTTCTCTGGTCAACTGCAAACTCTGTAACGTAGCCTTCTAACACACTAGTAAGCCAGAATTCCACTGCTCTCATAATCGGATTGTCAAGGTTCTGTACGGTCTGAATCAGCTCCGGTGTCCAGACGATGTTTCTTTTCTTCTTGAATGTGTTGCTATCTGTCAACTTGGATAACCAATCGAAAATCTCATTTCCGTAGGTTACAAAAAATATAGCGTGTATGTCTGAAGCGATGTGCTTCTCTAGCCAGGCCTCTGTGCTTAGTCTCGGACTCCTATTCTCTTTCTTGGAGAACTCCCTTTAGTCTAAATCCAGCCACTGGTGAAACTCTTCTCTCGTAGGATGCCAACAGAACATTGACTCCCAGTCGTTTAACCCGGAAACGGAACCATTTGTTGATTGCATGGGCAGACCCGGGTTTACTATAATTAATCAACAACACCCAAAACTCACTGGCCCTTTCAGTGACAGACCGTGAAGCGATCTGAAGTCTCACCCGAAGTGAATCTAATGGGTTGGCCAAGACTCAAGTGTCTTGGACCAGGTTCTGCACATCCTACTTCTTTTCTCTTACTCCTTTGCGCCACTAGGTCAACTAGCTCTGCGCATCGCACGTCCCCTTCTACTCGCAGCACTTTTACCCATGCGATGCTTAACCCCGTGCAAGTCGCACGATTTCCTCTCGCGTCGCACAAATTCCACTTACTCACAATATTCCCATCCTTACCGCATCTCTGCGCAACGCGGAACACCCATCCTCTCCTCAACGCTAAGCCCTCAGCTCGCAGTATCGCACACCGCAGCTCCTCTGCCGATGCGATACCGCCTCTCTGCGATATCTTAGCACTATGACTTTGCGCTCTTAGCATTGACTGTGCCGATGTGCAAACTCTACTTCTCAGAAGTATATTGTGAGTAACTGGTCATTAGAGACAGATGTAAAGGAGTCTTTAAACAGCCTACTAAAATGCTTCAACTTGTCTGTATCCTCTTGCATTATCATGGGTAGAACAATACATACATTCATCTACTGCTACTATCATTACATGCATAATAACCAGTAACAATAATCAAATACAATAACATTCATACAACACATAACACGCAGATTTAACGTGGTTCACCCCCGAGATGGGAGCTACGTCCACCAAACTGTGCTTCTATTATATATCTTGAGGGAAGTCAGCACAGTCTGTTGCACTACATATGCAGCATGAGGTCTCTTCTAGACCTCTGGTCTATCTCTATGTTTCCTTTCTTCCAATATATCCTTCCTTCTCTGTTCTCTCTATGAATGGTTACATACAGACTCAAATGACTCACAGACAGCTAGGTGTCTGGATCGTTACAACGCAGTCTGTCTGACTGATTCCTGAGTCTACAAAACTATCAACTGACCAACTATCTAACTGACTGATTAGCTAACCCTTTTCAATACAAAAATGCAAGCTTTTATAGGCAGCCCGAAGTTCGTGCCATTACAACACTGTGGGCCTGTCCCAACAGTAAACCCATACCCTAAATAGTGACAGTCGGTCCTCTCTGTTCTTGAGGTAGCCGCTTCCCGTCACACCGCAGCTCTCTGCAGTCTTCCATGCTTCCCGGCACTGACCATGGGTACTATGCACCGCTTCTCTTTCTGTCCTTCGCCTTCAATGCTTGAGCCTCATTGCTCCTTCTTGTTTATGAGGGTCGCTGAGCCCTCCTATCTTCCGCCACTGCCTTCAATGCAGTGGTTGAGCTTTCTTCTCTCGGCCGCTCAGGTACCATTGCCTTCTTGACTTTTCTATCCCAAAAGTCATGGTTTCCAGCTCTTCTCTCCAGCTGGAAACGTGCTACGGCGTCGTAGCTCTACCCTGTCCTTTTTTCGCCAAAACTTCTCTCTTTCCGCCAAAACTAGCAGCTTCTTCTGTAGCTGCGGGATCCTGCTCCAACAATTAGCTTGCCTAGGGTTTGCATAAATAGAGAGTCTTTTATATTTTTTGAGTCATTGTAGGTTCGGGTGTGGCTCCTCGTCATTCTCATCATTTAGCAAGGCTTCCACCTTATACATCTCCTCCTCCTTTGGGAGAGAGAAATAGACAGTCTAGGTGGACTACTTCACACATTGATTCACACACCATGGGAGACCACGTTGAAGGTATTCCTGAACCACCTTCACCCATTCATGTGGAAGATGGGGAGTTTACTCCTAACTATGATCCTTCACCTGATCTGACTAATTAGTACTTTACTCCTATGATTTTTGAGATTAGTACTTTTCATGATAGACCTACTTAATCTAGGGTTGATTCCCCATTGACGCATCACCAGTATGGAATGCCGGAGGATGATGAGACTCATTTTGAACCCACTAGCACTAGTTATGGTAGTTATGGTATGTCTGGTTTTCCCACACATGATTTGGCATTTCATGTCGAATTTGAGTTTGAGCCTAACACTATGCCTGGGGGCACTCTCATTCCTTACCATGCGGAGAGGTTTGGGAGCACAAGTCACATTTCACCTTCCATCCTGGCGGTGGAAGCTACATCACATATTCCTCCTAGGTCTAGGGTTAGTGATCCTATTAGGATACCAGATCTGAGATGAGTTACTATAGGGAATAACACGTACATAATTACTTAGGTCCCTTCATCCTCTGTCTCTAGTTCTTCGAATGTTCACCCTCCACCTCATTCACATGGTCCTTCAGGCCATAACGTTGCTACAATTCATGTCCGTACTTCGGTTACTCGACCAGTTGTGTCTTAGGTTCATGTACCGCCTGTTGCTTTGGGAGGTTATGTTCATACTTCTAGAGGTCATGTTACTACTTCCGGAGCATATATTCCTACTTTTGGAATGTATATTCCTACTTCCGGAGCGTATATTCCTACTTATGGAGTGTCTCATGGGACATCACATGCGATGACTTGTGGACCTTATTATGGAATGCAGTATGGACAGGGTTGTTCACCTTATGGTGTGGGTATCAACAACCTGCTTACTCTCCAAATTATGGCTTTGTAGCTCCAAATAGTCAAGGTACACCACACTATGGTGCTTCCATGCCACCCTAGATGGGTCAAATGGGAGGAGGCCACTATGGCCAAGGCCATGGTGGTTATGGTACTCAGACCTATGTGAATTAGAACTATTAGGGAGCATTCCATCGACCTAATCATCCTAGGATCCCTTCCTCACAATGTTGAATCTTCCTGACTTGTCGAGATTGACAAATGATCCTGTAGCTCATGACTCGGCTTGGCTGGCTGTCCCTACTAAGCTTCCCTCAGACATACCCAAATTTGAGGGAAAACCGAGAGAGGATCTGAGCAAACACATTACTACCTTTCACCTATGGTGCTCTTCGAATTCCTTACACTAGGACTCAATCTGTTTAAGACTATTTCAATGCACCCTTACAGGGTCTGCCGTGAAATGGTATATAGAGCTACCTAGGGGAGCATTCACTTTGTTCGATGACCTAGTGATGAATTTTCTTAACCACTTCTAGCTACCAATGTGTTATGACATTGGTACTAAACTCTTGCCAACATTTTGGAAGGATAAAGCCACACATATCTCAGATCATATCCAAGAGTGGCATAGACGGAAGAGGTTGATTAAATCCTTTATACCATCGAAATTCCTCCTCGAATGGTTCCTTAAGTCATTATTTCCATATATAGCGAAGGATGTTTCTACATCTGGAGTGCAAAATGAGGAACAATCCATTTTTAGGGTGCAGGAACTGGATTTGATTTATGCTCAATCTGGTTTGCTATATGAGATTATTACCAATGCTCCGCATTCTAGTTTTGACCCCAAAGTTAAACCTAGACCACATGTCAATGGCATTGTTCTTTGTGCGAGTGCTAAGCCTATGGATTCGGTTGCAAAACAAGTTAGTCAATTTTCAATCAACCAATTTGCTTCGGGACATGCCACAACTTTGTCTCAACCCACCCAAACAATGAGTGTGCTTTTAGTGCAATTGTCACACCAAAAGGGTAACCAGCAGCCTGGATGGAATAAAAAGAAGGGTAAGAATAATCGTAAGGGTGGGAATAGGAATGAAAATTCTAATAATAATGGAAAGAACACTTGTGATGCTGGGGGGGACAAGAAAGCTAAATGTAAGGTTAAATTTCCTTGGAAGTTGTGTAAGGATGATCACCTCACTTACTTGTTCCCTCGTATCGATGAAGCCTCGAGATTCTTAGCGCAAGGCCTAGCTGTGCTAACTAACCCTTTACCTCACAATAAAAATATGAATTCGAGGACCCATGATCAGTTTGGTGGTGATCAAGATATGTCGAAGGTTAGTGGTCATGGTTGTATTAACATGGTATGTGCTGTGAAAGTTGTGACTCATGTGAAGGATTATGGTTCGTCACAATCCAACCCAGGAAAGGAGCCTAATCCACCAAAGACTCCTTTGCATATTGAAAAACCTGTAGATAAACCTGAAGCTACACCTCACATTCCTAAGGGAGTCCTTAAGCATTCGAGGCACAATCCTAATGCCCAAGTTTCCCAGAACTATTCAGTTGTCGACGATTTGGGCCATACTCCTTGTGCGATGTATACAGTGGAAGTGCTTCAGAGTTTTCCTTCGCAAAGGAAGGCTTTGCTTTCTGCCCTTGGTGTGAATGATGATAATTCTTCCTCCGTGATTAAATTTGAAACCACAGGACTTCATCCTCACTTTCCTTACTATGTGTCTCTTTTGATTCATGTAGAATGTCTTAACATGACCATCAAGCGCGCTATGATTGATGAAGGTGCTACTACTTCTGTGATGTTTTTATCATGTTGGAAGGGTTTAGGTTCCCCTGAGTTGTCTAAGTCCGTGACTATGTTAACTGTTTTCGATGGGAGATCGTTTAGGCCGCACGGGCTCTTTCCTTCCCTTAAGTTCCATTTGGGAGGGAAGACCATTGCGATAGAGGTCGAGGTGGTTGATGCACCCCTTGATTACAATCTCTTGCTGGGTAGGAATTGGATGTACAGTATGAAAGCCATAGCTTCTTCCCTATTTTGCATTGTATGCTTTCCATTTAATGAGAATATAGTTATGATTGATCAAACATCATTCAAGAATATGTCGGTTACCACATCTTATGGAGCTTCGATCCCAATCGTAGAGCACTCTCAGCCAGCAACTGGGAGTGTGGGTGTGGGCATGTATCCATCCCTCATGGGAAGTTTTAGTTGTCCTGCACCTATCCTTATGATAGGGTCTAGTTCCGGTGAGGATTCAACATCTATAAGATCGGTGTCTTTTCGCATGAGTCATATGGAATATCCTTGGATTCTTCCTACACCGAATACTTTGAGCGAGCCCATCATGACGGATGTGCTATTGCCTGCAACTATGGTAGCTTATCAAGCTAATCTTGAGTGTGTTGCAGAGCCTAGTCCTTCCTATTCACATATGGAGGAGGAGGACCCGTATGTGCTGCTTGCATGGCCAGTATAGTATTCTCATGCACACGACTACCTTGATAGTGTTTTTCCTTCAGATTAAGCAATTATTGAGGCCATGTCGGGAATTGAGCCACCATGGGAAGAGCTCGATCATAGATCTTACTTTCTTCCCGAGCTTAACCGTTTGGAGCGTGAGGAATTTAGGGAGGTTCTTAGTGAGAGAATTGGTAGTCCCATGGTTCCATCAAAATCTCCTATTCTGATGGCTAATGGGAACATGGAAAATATATCTCCAATGATTCATATCAATATCTCTTGCAATCCTGGCAGGATAGAGAATGTCTATATTGGGGCTGAATTTTAACATGCTAAGATTCAAGAATACACCGAGCTGTTCAAGGAATTATGTGATATCTTTGCTTGGTCTTATGATGAAATGCCAGGTATCGACCCTCACATTGTTGAACATGAGATTAAGACTTATCCCGATGCTAATCCTGTTCGACAACGCTTGCGTGCGATGAATCCTAGGAAAGCACTCGCGATTAAGGCAGAGATAGAGAAACTGTTGAAAGCTAGTTTTATCTATCCCGTTCCCTTGACAGAGTGGGTCTCAAACCCCATTTTGGTTGATAAGAAGCAGGGAGCGATCCACATATGTAATTATTTCTATGATTTGAATCATGCCTGTCCTAAGAATAATTTCCCCACACCATTTATTGATCAGATTTTGGATGAGTGTGCGGGTAGCGAGGTTTTTTTCTTTTATGGATGGCTTTTCTAGACATAATCAGATACAAATTAAACCTGAGGACCAACACAAGACTGCGTTTATTTGTCCTTGGGGAAATTTTGCATATTGGAAAATGCCTTTTGGCCTTATGAACACTGGAGCTACTTTGCAGCAGGAAATGACCTTGATTTTCCATGATCTTAAATCGATTATCGAAGTATTTTTGGATGACCTTGCTGCTCATTCTCGTATGAGAATGTGTCATTCCTATCATTTGAGATTGGTATTCGAAATGTGCCACCATTATTTAGTCAGGTTAAATCCTCACAAGTGCATCTTTTGTGTGAATTCAGGTCGCTCATTAGGATTCATTGTTTCTAAAGAGGGTATAAGAGTCGACCCTTTGAAGGTAGAGGCAATACTTGAGTTGTCTCCCCTGAAAACTATTCATCATATTCAATATTTGCAAGGCATGGAAAACTTCTTATGGAGATTCATTGTTAATTTCACCAATTTGACTAGAGGCTTCATGCATCTTTTGAAGAAGGACACCACCTTTTGTTGGGATGAGCGAGCCTAGGAGTCCTTTTATGCACTAAAGCAAGCCCTAGCATCGGCCCTGGTGATTATTCCCCCACACTATAACCGTGATTTTCTACTTTATGTGGCCGCATCCATGGAGATGATTGGTATGGTTTTGGTTCAAGAGGATGAGGAGCTCCAAGAGAATGTCATATACTATCTGAGCCGAAATCTTATTGACGCGGAGATTCATTATTCTCATGTTGAGAAGCTTGCCTTAGCTACCGTACATGCGGTTCAATGGTTGAGACATGATATTCTCCTTCGCTAGACCTTGGTTGTAGCCCATGTCAATCCATTTCAATTCGTCCTCACTCGAAGGATGATTGGGGGAAAATATAATAAATGGATTGTCATCCTGCAAGAATTCGACCTCAAGTTTGTTTCGGCAAAAATGAAGAAATCATTAATTTTTGCAGAGCTTATATCGGATTTCCCAAGCGAGGCCGAGGAGTTGGTTTGTGAAGATATGTTTATCGATGAGCACATATTCTTAATCTCAACTTTAGACCCATGGTATCAAGATATCATTATCTATCTACAAACATTGAAGGTCCCTACTCATCTCTCACAGGATGAACGACGACGATTACGTCACATGTCTAAGAATTACCTCGTAGTGGATAACACTTTATACCTCCATGGGGTAGATTCCAATTTACGTCATTGTTTAACTCATGATGAGGCTGAGGTAGTGCTGAATGATTACCACGAAGGGGCATGTGGTGGTCATTTATCTAGGCTTTCTACAGCCCAAAAAATCTTAAGAGCAGGTTATTTCTGGTTGTGGATCTTTAAAGATTGTGTAGATGCGGTCAAGAGGTGCCACCCTTGCCAGGTGTTAGCACGTAATATGCGCTCGAAACCTGCCCCGTTACATCCCATCATCATTTCCGGTCCCTTCACTAAGTGGGGGCTTGATTTTATGGATTGCAACCCAGCTTCAGCTGGGGGGCATCATCATGTCATAGTGGTTATTGATTACTTCACGAAATGGGCTGAGGCTATGCCTAAAGTTAAATTCGACGGTGAGATAGCTGCGCACTTTGTATTCAACCAAATTATTACTCAGTTTGCGATTCCGAAAAAGATTGTCACTTGCCATGGCTCACACTTTCAGAATCATATGATAGAAGAGTAGGCATCAAAGTTAGGGTATGAACAAGAGCATTCCTACTCTTACTACCCTCAAGCAAATGGATAGGTAGAAGCAGTGAATAAATCACTCAAATCCATTCTCCAATGAACCATCACAAAAAGAAAGAATAATTGGCACATTATGTTATATATTTCTTTGTGGGCATACAGAACCACTGTTAAGACTACCATAGGTTTTTCTCCATATCAACTTGTACATGGAGTGGAGTCGGTATTGCTGGTTGAATGCGAGATTCCTTCTTTGAATCTAGCCATAGAACTCTTACCAGACACTTCACTATTAGAGGAGCATTTGGTCCACCTTAAGCAACTTGATGAGCAGTGTCGAGATACCTTGGTGTCTCTAGAGGTAAATAAACGTCGCGTAAAAGTCTAATACGATAAGTCTGTTCATCCAAGGAGGTTTAGTGAGGGAGACTTGGTCCTTTTGTGGGATCAATCGAAATAACGCTTGGCGATAGGAAATTTTAATCCCATGTGGCGTGGTCCTTACATCGTCAAACATGTGTTAGAGAAGGGTGCTTATGAGTTAGTGGATTACGAGGGAATGACCTTGGCGGAGCCTAGAAATGGGCTCTATCTCAAGAAGTACTATGCATGATTTTCAGCCAAGGCTAGTTATTGTATATTATTGTACAGTTTTGCATAGGTAGGTATTTTTCTTATGGTGATCAGGTTTGTGATTAGTTTCTGTTTCTTTTGGCAAATGTCAATGGAATCTTCCACCTTCATAAGATTCGTGGATGGTGCGAGCTGTCACACTCAACACTCAGCCTTTGCTGCTTGGGTGATTTATACTCCTATGGGTCATGTATTGTCTTCAGCAGGTGTATGCTTATGGCCATCTTTAAACAATGTTGCTGAATATAGTGTCGTTATTGAGCTTATACGGGATGCCATTTTACATGGAGTTCTCTCTCTTGAGGTACGTCTTGATTTGGAGTTAGTAGTGTCTCAGCTTAATGGTTTGTACCATGTGAGAGATCTGACATTATTAAGAATATTCTTATGTGTGATATTATTAGAATGACATTTTGACATTATAACATACATACATGTTCCAAGGATTAATAATCAAGTTGCTGACTCATATGCTAACTACGTGTTAGACTGGCATTTATTTCATACACAATAAACACATCACAAACACCAATTTTTACACATGTAAATAAATAAACCGATCATCATAAAAGTTTTTATATCTATCCAAAATGTGGTAATACATAGTGTCATGATACAAAATGGGGCTCTCAAGCCACCAAAATATAATACACGGTAATACAAAATGTATCACTCCCAGGTATCTAAGCCTGTGGAGGAGGAGGGGGGTTGTGATCATGGAATGTCACCACGGCTCTAGCTAGCCATTGAAATAATTGCACCCATGCTCGTGGTACACCCAACACTTGGTGCTACATAGCCTCAAGCAAGTCCTTGACTTGTGCCATGGGAACTCTGTGTGTCAGCCTCACAAAGTTGGTATGAATGCTCTGGAGCGTCCGCTCCACATCCAAACCCATGATATTGTCTCCTCTTCCCCTCTGTCTGTGACAAGGGAAGCCTTCAAGCCACCGTGGTCCCACATCTGCATGCATATGGTAGATGTCACTATGTATTGTCACCCAAAAACATGTCTTTTGATTCCATATAATCAGAAAACACAAAAAAAATTAAATAACTTAAAAATTTAAAGAGAGGGTTGAGATTCGTTACCTATGTCACCGTATGCCGATCCTAGTGGTAGTACCATGTCTAGGTCCCCCTAGAAATATATCCCTGCATAGGGGTAGTCATCAATGGAAACTATCTGTCATCGCCACCACGGAAAGAAATCAGTTGGGTAGGGGTTGGACACCCTACCTCCCCCTAGTCTTCGCATCGCATTCACCCAACGCCATTGGGCCAGATCTCGAATCCCGTGTAGAGGAACATCAACTCTAGGGCTCAATCCCGGAACACACTCGAAGAAAAACGTTCTCAGTATGTTGTTGAAACCAAAGTTCCGCACTCTACCCATCTTACACTCAGTGAGCTGATATTTCATGTTGCCTAGTACTGCAGTGCTCCAGTCATATACCATGGGTCTCATGCACTCCACTGCATAGAACATGATAGGCTGTGATGCCTGGTGGAGTTTAGCCAAGCCTGCTATCCCTCCCAGTGTTAGTAGGATGGCCTTTAGGCCCAGCACCTGTATGGAGTTAGTTGGGATCTGACTCCCCACCTTCTCTGTGTCCAGATAGCAGTACACCGCAATGTACTCATCTATATTCAAGCCACCTCCGGTCTCGAGAGAATGTAGGTTCCCTACTTCCCCTCATTGGGAAAGTCCAGTAATAAAGTATATGTCCTCCACCTCTATGGTGAGGGACATCCCGTCTATCTGGAATGACTCTGATTCTGGATCCCAGTAGTCCACTAGCATCTGCAATAGTCCTGGTTTGGCCCTTAAGCCACCAAGACACCAAAATTTGTAGAGCACACATGCATGTAGTGCTTGTTGAGCCATTAGATAGGCCCTTACTGCCTCTTCTACATCACCATCTTCACGTTCTCTCCATTCTAGGACCATCTTGCAGAAAAAATTGGAAGTTTACCCATTAGAACACTTAAAAAACCTTATGCGCAGCCACATACGTGACTGTTTTCCAAACAGCCGCATATGTACGTGACTATGATGACATTTTCCATGTATATCTAGCCCTATACGTGGAAAAACCCTCGATTTCTACGTGGGCCACAACGCCTATTTTGCATTGGCCTAGAAATCCAAAATCACCATGGAATTTGACAAAAATTACATCAAAATGGAAGAGTAGAGCATGGGTAAGTACATGGAAGAAATGGTAGTGGATTCCGTCGGCTGGATTTCCTGGAATTCGCTGTTGAAAATATGAGCTCAAATGGGTAAAAATTTCAAATGTTTCATAATGTTTTGAATTTTTTACTATTTACAGAAATTTTTAAAATTTTTACCCCCTTTCCTATAGTTTGGACCTTTTCTAATCCTTTTGGATAGTTTTTGGACCAATTTATGATGTAGGAGACCTTTTTGAGTGCCGTTTCAGCCGTTGGATTGACCCCTTCGTGTCAATTTTAGGTATCATGTCTAAACTAGCATATAGGTTAGGTTTCATCACCATTTTCATTTTGCATGACCTTATGACTGTTTCATTATAGCCTTAGGTACGAACCCACTATGTTATGTCACAAAACCTTCTTACTATTTTAGAAGTGGCATGATATGAGTGGTAGAGCTTGACCTTACATGGGTACCCTAGTTAGCACCTTATTTGCAATTGGTGGCCATGCTGACGTTTTGTACCTTAGGGTGTGGGAGTCTGTTGTATAGTATTGGCATGACATTTCGCAAGAGCCTCATACTCCTCTTGATCTTTTCCTAGCCTATTTCCCTTAGGACTCCCTTATGTCAAGTTGTAATTGCATTATCATGAGCTTTGCTTGCCTTATTGAGCCTTATGCCAGCTTCCCTAACATTGAGTTTCATCCATATAGCCCGAGCTTGTCTCATGTCTAGCCATGCAGAGCCATTTTATATATCCTTTGCAGCTTGATTCCCTATTTTTACCCGGAGGGGATTTCCCCCCAGTGTCGCTATCCTACACATGTATCCTTGCATTGAGCATAGGTATGTTCCACTGCTTCGAACTAGTTTGTTTTCCCCTATGACACTCGTCTCCTCTTAGTCTGTAACTATAAAGCAGTTTTATTCTTTTTCAAGCTTTCTAGATATTTGAAAAATCCAAAAAAATCAAAAAACCAAAAAGCCGGACAAGGAAAGATGTTATCTTTTGGAAGCTGTCGAGTCGTGTCGCCTTCGAACAGAGCACTGTATATCACATCCGTTGGTTGCGTTTATAGTTTGACTTTATGAGCTGTACTTGTTTTATCTAAGTTTATCTCCACTGACTAGTTAATTTTCCAGTCCCCATGGAGCCTCTATCGATGCCTCCTGTGTCGCAGAGATGTCCCAATTTTTTATATCAAGTATATGTTTCCTTTATTTAGTCACCATACACAGTTATGCTCTTGTTTGAAGGAAGTTGAAACCTGAGTCGGCCATTCCTCAGTTATCTTGACTTTGCATGTCAGTCATTCCTAGTACAGTTACTGGTTTGTTCACCTTATGATCGAGTCCTTCCACATTATACATCTTTACTGAGTACCTCATTTTGGATGATGGGGGGATGCCTTAATTCCCTCCTTCCAGCAGATTTCATCCCATCAACTTCAGATCATTTATTCTGGGATTGGAATCTAGAGTCATTTTTGAGTGCCTTGAGACTTATAGTCATCAGTGGCAGGTTCTCTCACCATCGACAATCTTTGGGAATACATCAATGTCCCCTAATCGATGGATCCTCTCAAGTGTTTGACCTTAATACATCTATTCGCACTTTTTAGTTTGCACTCTAGTACCTTGATTCCCATTTTCATTATCGGTGGGTAATCTCACATTTGTTAATGGTATACATCAATGACTGGTAATCATATGATGGACTACTATGTTCGACCTCGACACCTCTATTCACATAGTAGGACATGTACTCGTAGTGGTTTGTGTAGAAGACCTTCCAGATTGGTGGCATCTCTTATATTCTACCTCCTTGATCGTGCCAATGTTCATGAGATTTCAGCTCTTGTGACTTGATTCCAGTATATGTCAGACATTTCCATCTATTATGGAGATCTTGATCCATTGTATATCTTCAGCCATTATGGAGATCATGATCCTCTGTATATCTTCATCATGGAGATTCTGATCTATGTATATTGTACATGGTGATGACCACTTATGTGATATTTTGTATCATGCCTATTCATGGCCATTGTACTCTTATGTATCTGGGACTGCTATATGTATTTGCAGTTATGTGCAGAGTTGTATCATTGTACTATGCTGATTGGGTGGTTGGTCTTCCATTTGGGATCTTTCATCACTTCACTTCTGGGATGGACTTATAATGTATTTCGACCATCGTATGACCCCTCTGACCTCACACATTAGGGGGCATATGTTATAGCTAATTTTACCACACTAGGTGAATCACACTTGTATGGCCTTTCCCTATCCCACTGCAGACTCCTTAGACCCCTTGGGCCATTTTTTGTCCTTCGATGTTTCCTTGACCATCCCTAAAAATATGTGAAAATTCATATACACGACTTTTAAACCCCTAATCGTGTATATACATGGGTTTGACCACTAAAATCATGTACATAGGGATGTGTACAAAATCCAAATCCTTTTGGAGTTTTCCTTGACATGGATTTGACTCACTTTACTCCTGGCCTTCCATATGCCTTGAGATCACTTAGATTCGACCTTCCATTACCCCTTTGAAAAGCTATATAAGGAACTCTTTAATAGATTGAAGGCATATGAGAGAATTGAGAGCAAAGAAACCATAGTCCATTGTTGCTGGAACTTGTGCTTGAGTCTGCATCCCTTTGTCCCTTGGAACACTTTTGTGTTCTTCCCAAGCTTGCCTTTTGCCTGTGAGCTTGATATGGAGAGATGGAGGATTGAGGTGGTGGAGGCCCAAGTGGGGGATTCAGTTTCTCCGATTCGTAGACGTGTTAACAGAGGTTGTTCCATTGTAATATCTAATTTTATATTAATAGAAATATCTTTTCCTGTCCAATAATGTATGCTTGAATGAATATTTTATCCATGGATGATTTCAAATGCTTATACATTGTTTATTATATATGCTAGAATAGATCTAACACCAATATATATAGTATGATTTTATTGTTTACTTGTTGTTGAGGAAGTGAATGATCAATTCAAGAAGTTGGAAAGCTCAATGGGGATCTACTTCAACCATCCAGAATAAGGTACAAGGTTTGATCCTTTAGTGTTAGATATTTAATTTCTATTGCATATTGGAAAGGATTGATTTCCGGAGTCAAGTTGTCTGTTGTGGTACCCCAAGCCATAGGAATTTCTCTCCATAACATACACCACCCAAGGACACCCATGCACAACCTTCGTATCACCCCATTAGAACCCCACACCCTAAAAAAGGCATAAAAATGAGTAAAAGGGCTTAAAAACCCCAAAAAGGAGCCTAAATAACTCTCCTAGGGGCTAAATCCTCCAAAATGTGGCTAAAACCCCTCAAAGGAGCCTAAAACCCTAAAAGGAGCTAAATTTAGGGCGAAAGGGGCTAAAATCCCCAAAAAAGGGCTAAAGCCCTGACCAAGGCTTAAAACCCTAAAAATCCCCCAAAAAGCTATAAAAGGAGGGGTGGGGGTAACTCTCAAACAACTCTTCCCTTGCATATTGTTATGTTGCCCATGGATGCCTTGAGACCCTTTGAATCTCAAGCCACCCACATCCCCCTCTCTTCCACTCATCTTCCCCATTGAGCCATAGCTCCTCCATTCCTGAGTGAGATAGAGAGGTGCTTCCTCTAGCCAGGGCATGGTGGCCCATTGCACCAAAGAAGAGGTATACTTATTTGTTTTGTTTCATTTCTTTGCTTTTGTTTAACCCATAGCTTGTTTACAGGTTTTCATATTCTTCTTGCAGGTTTATTTCTAACATATTTTTGTAGGTTTATTGTCTCTAATAGTTGTTTGCAGGTTCTCAGAGCGAAGCCCTAACCTTGTTTGCAGAGGGGATCACAACCATTTCTTGTCTTTCTATTCTGTATTTGCTTTCTGTCCATTTATTTTCAGCATTTTCACATAGGAACCTACCCTTTCGTCCTATAGATGGAAGGGATCCATTCCTGCCCATGTAGCAAGGAGAAATCCCTGCTACAAGGAGACTGAAAAGAGCTTAAATATAACTCCCAAACTAGGTTCCTTTTTCATAATCCACTTTTCACGAGTCTAAAAAAGTGAAAAAGTATACTCAACACCTTTTTACTGGAATTTTCATGAGCATGTAAAAAGTGTAAAATGATTCTCAGTACTTTTTCAGTTTCTCTCTAAGCTCGAAAAAGACAAAAACAACTTACATCGTAGACATGACCCAATTTTTACCTGAAAAACTCAAAAAACGACATTAAAAGCCATTTTTTCAGAACTATAGAAAGTAAAAAATAAAAACCCACTTTTACAAAAATAATTTGGATTCCAAACTTAAATAAATTACAATGTATCTTTGAAAACTCCAAATATTCTATAAATAGAAAGGGTAGGTAAGTTATTTTTACCACTTGTTTTTTACCATTTGGTGAGTTTTGGAAGTTGGCCTTGATAGCAGGAGTTCCTTCGGTGATTTGGCAAGGGCATTTCACTTCAGCATTGTTTCATTCTCCATAGAAGAGGTAAGCATTTTATCCTTCTCTCTTTCTATGTCCAATAAATGTCATTTTGTCTCCTTTGCATTATTAAATTCCAAGTTCCTAAAATGTTTTTTATTGTTTTTAAAACAAGATAGAGGGTATATTTTTATTTTGCAATGGTAGGGTATGGGATTAACTGTTCTAGCAGAATTTTTAAGCCACATTAGAAGATAATTTTTCTCTTCCTATAGGGTCTTTGGCCACCGGGAAGCGCCCTCGACGAGTCAAGATGGGAAAGGAGCGTCGTAGGCGCTCTGTCCATAGCAGACAGGCGCTCGATGCTCTGCAAGCCACATGCAGAGGTTTCGAGGTACTCTATCCATGAATACTAGCAGTGCCGCAGGAGGAAAAAGAAGAAAAACAAAACCCTATTCCACCCAAAAAATAAATTTTTCATGTTTTCTCTTCTTGCTTTTAAATTTATTATTTAATTTGTCTTTCTTTATTTTTAACCAGGATATATTTTATAATTACGAAGTTTGCATGTTACACGTATACCATGGTAATTTGGAAAGAAAGAGAACATGAAGTCCTAGACAACTAGGCTACAAATGATCTAGCCACCATTGAGTCTCTACGGAATTGCGGGATTCTTAAGTATTTCTGGATACCTTGTATGAAATTCACATATCCGACTGCTAGAATATATCATAGATATGTGGGATCCCGATTAGAAGCATTTTGTGGTGGAAGTCCACATCCTGCCTATAGAGATCGAGGATATTTATTTTCTGACCGGTTTTTCTATGAGGGGAAGCCCAATAGTTCTATCTGGAGAACGAGAAGGGGAAGGCTCCTTGGATGATATTATTGATCAACACTGCTCACTAGGTACAAATGCTCAATCGGGGATGTTACAGATCAAGTCCCTAGTATATATTCCCTTGAGGGTAGTGGTGTATACCATTGGCAAGGTGGCAGGTACTAGGGCTTCCCACCTTACCAGTAGATCACATATGCTATATACTTTGCACTGCATGGAGACCACTATCTTCAATTGGTGTGAAGGCATGCTGGTGTGTCTGAAGAGTCAATTGAATAAGTGAAAAAGAGAAACGTTAAAGCAATTTGTCTATGGAGTAGTGATAGTGTCCTTCATCTTACAATGTGTACCTCACCTGAGACCACAGGTGACCATCACCAGACTTCATCCTGAGGACCCGAGGATGCTAGCATGGGTTACAGCCATGCCTCCCCTTGGAGGTGGAGGGCCCAAAGTTAACTATGGGTCAGGTTTCTTTCACTGGTTGAGAAACTAGTTACTTACGGTGGAGGATTATTCCTATGAAGGGGTAAAATTTTGCGATAACCCGGAGCTAGCTGTACCTGAGGGAGAAGAATGGAATAACCGAGGTAAGAAAAGACATTATCCACTTCTGTTTTTAATTTTTTGTATTTATTTCATTTTTTATTTTGTAGTACCGAGATAAAAAAAAAATTTCATATATACATTGGGTCTTTCCATCTGGTAGGGATGTCACCTATTTCTAGGCTATGGAAATTGAACCCAAGTGATAGAACAATTACACTCACAAAATTGCTAATCAAACATGCAAATTTACCAACAAAGGAGACTGAAATTGGAGCATAACACTAATCTGTATTGAATAAGTGTACAATAACCAACCTTATGAAGTCATAGGATTATGCAATATATAATTACATGATATATTCAAAGGCATAAGGATGCCATTCGAAATAGTCAAAAAGCAGGCTTACTAAATCTAGTCAAATCCCCCATAGGTGCATAAAGCAGTTTCCAAATATACTTATAGGCTCACGAATTGGCAAAGTCAAGTAGGAAAGCTAATAAGTGATGGAAATACAACTCATACATGCTTTTATTAGGAGAAAATAGTGGATGATGATGAGGAAAAAAAACAATTCAGCTACACCTACTCTTACTTTCCCTTTTGCCATAAATCTCAATAAAGAAGGCAACTTAGCAGAAAAAGTAGATATGCCCTAGGGAGGATCTGGAATAAAGTAGATATGATAAATATGGATTCTAGGAGGTTTTCCAAGAACTCCATGACTCAATTTTAGCAAGTTTTACTTCTAGGACATGTGGAAGACAACTTGCATAGAGTGGAATATTGGAAACTAGAAAAATAAGACAAAAATGGATTAATTAATATCTAAGGTAGCTAAATATGGTTTGATTATTCAAACACCCCCCCTTAACCCTAAATTTATGAGTAAATATCAGAAAACTATAGGGCCTAGCAACAAGGCGTAGTCACCCTTTACATACTGCATGTCCATTTAACCAAGGAAAGAGGCAAAAACCCAATGGGAAAATCCTCCCTTAAACATGGACAGTAAAACAAAATTTGAAAATATTGTCATCAATCATGTTTCACAGCATGATCAGCAATCCCTAGAAGTGATTTGAGATTGCTGAATGTCTTCTCACAAAAACCTTTGGTGAAGATGTCTGCTACTTGTTCTGAAGATGCACAGAAGAGTAGGTGAATGGTGCCATCATGCACAAGCTGCTTAATGTAGTGCATATGGATCTCAATGTGTTTGGTTCTCTGTCTCTGAACTGGATCATTGTATATTTGAATGGTGCTCTAATTATCACAATAGATAATAGTTGAAAACTATGATTCGAAGCCACACTCACCAAGTATCTCCTGCAACCATAAACATTGAGTTGCTGGATTTACAACTCCTCTGTACTCTGCTTCTGTAGATGAGAGTGCTATGGCACTCTATTTCTTGCTTGACTAGTTGATTGATCCTTTAGCAAGCATGAAAACATATCCTGATGTTGACTTTTGATCTATTTTGTCACCTACCCAATCACTGTTAGTAAACCCAATCAAATCAAGATCAGATTTAGCTTTGTAGAAGATCTCATGAGTTCTTGTTCCCTGAACAAAGTTAAGGATCCTTTTGGCTACTCTCCAATGGATCTCATGAGGCTGATCCATGTATCTTGAGGCCACACTTAATGCATAATAAATATTGGGTTGAGTGTGTGTAAGGTATAGTAGACACCTAATCAATTTCCTATACAATGTATTATTGTGGAAATTGAACCCAGTGATAGATTAATTTTACTCACAACAATTAACAATTGATCATGCAAAATCACTCACAAAAGAGAGTGAAATTGGAGCTGAACACTAAAATGTATTAAATCAGTGTACAATAGCCAAACATATAACATAATAGGTTGCTGAATAAATAAAATACATTAGGGATTCGAATGCATGAGGAGAAATTCGAATCTAGCATAAACCAGGATTACTAAAATTAAGCAAATCCCCCATAGGTGTAAAAAGTTGATCCCAAATCTGTCATCGAGCTCACGAATTAGCAAAATGGCTTACGAAATCTAAAGAGGGATGGAATGAAAAATCATACATTCTTTTCCAAAGAGAAAAGAGTGGAGGATGAAGAGGACAAAAAACTAGTTCACCTCACCTAGTCAAACTTTCCCTATTGCCTTAAAACACTGAAAAAGCAGGCAATAAAGAAGAAAAGGGGCACCTAGGAGACCAGGAATAAAGCAGAATTGATTCCTTGAGGTTTCCCAAGCACTACATGGGTCAAATTAGGAAATTTGGACCACTATGGATAGGTAATTGACAACTTGCATAAGGTGGGACAAATGAACTAGGGAAATGAGACAAAAATAATTAAATTAATGTCTAAGGTAGTAAAATATGGGTTGATTATTCTAACACCTCCCCTTAATCCTGACTTATGAGTAATATATCAGAAAATTATAGGGCCTAGAAACAAGGCTTAGTCACCCTTTTACATACTGCATGTCCATACAACCAAGGAAAGAGGCAAAACCAACTTGGGAAAATCCTCCCTTAAACATGGACTGTAAAACAAAATTTGGAAATATTGTCTCCACTCATGCTTCATAGCATGATCATTAATCCCCAGTAGTGATTTGATATTTCTAAAGGTCTTCTCACAAAATTCTTTGGTGAATATATCAACTACTTGTTCTGAAGATGAACAGAAGAGTAGGTGAATGGTGCCATCATGCACAAGCTCTCTGATGTAGTGCATATGGATCTCAATGTGTTTGGTTCTCTGCTTCTAAACTGGATCTTTGTAGATTTAAATGGTACTCTAGTTATCACAATAGATGGTAGTTGAGTACTCTGATTCGAAGCCACACTCTCCAAGTAAACCCTGCAACCATAAACATTGAGTTGCTGCATTAACAACTCCTCTGTACTCTGCTTCTGTAGATCAGAGTGCAATGGCACTCTGTTTCTTTCTTGACCAGCTGATTGGACCTTCTACAAGCATGAACACATATCTTGATGTGGAATTTCTATCTGTGCTATCACCTTCCCAATCACTGTCAGTAAATCCAATCAAATCAAGATCATATTTTGCTTTATAGAAGATTCCATGTGTCCTTGTTCCCTGAATAAAGTTAAGGATCCTTTTGGCTGCTTTCCAATGGATCTCATAAGGCTGATCCATATATATAGAAGCCACACTTAATACATAAGAAATATCAGTTCTAGTATGTGTCAGATACAACAAACATCCAATCAATTGCCTATACAGTGTATTGTTTACCATAGGTGAAGAATCAACTTCTTCCAGCTTCACTCCTAAAAGGAAAGGAGTTTTGCTTGCTTTGCAATCCTTCATTCTAAATTTGTTCAGCAAGTCCAAGGCATATTTGGACTGGTGCACCTTGATTCCAGCTTTGGTTTGAGCAATCTCAAGCCCCAAAAATTGACTTAAGAGCCCCAAATCTGTCATGGAGAAGGCTTGGTTCATTGCTCATTTTAAGGAAGCAATCTCATCCTTTGAGCTTCCTGTAATGAGGAGGTCATCAACATATAACACAATGATCATTAATGAACCATTAATTAACTTCAAATAGACATTTGGATCTGATTTACACCGAACAAAATTCAGTGATAGCAAGAAGCTAGCGATCTTGGCATACCAAGCCCTGGGGCCTTGCTTTAGCCCATACAATGACTTTCTCAACATGTACACAAGAGAAGGGTTAGTAGAAAAACCTTGAGGCTGCTTCATATATATCTCTTCAGTGAGATATACATTCAATAAGGCACATTTTACATCCATGTGATGTACCTCCCATTGCCTTGAGGCTGCAATGGCTAGGGCTAGCCTGATGGAATCCATCTTTGCCACTGGGTCAAAGGTCTCATTGTAATCTATGCCATGAACTTGTGAGTAGCCCTTGGCTACCAATATGGCCTTGTACTTCAATGGTGAAACATCAGCAGCAAATTTGGTCTTATAGGCCCACTTACACTGGACTAACTTTCTCCCTGGGGGAAGATTCACTAGCTCCCATGTGTTTCTCTTCTGGAGTGAGCTGAACTCCTCCTTCATGGATGTTTTCCATATTGGATCTCCTAATACTTCTTCATATGTTTGAGGATCAAACTCCACCATCAAATATCATTTTTCAGCAAACATAGGATCCTTCATGCATAGACCACTCTCAAATTGAGATCTAGTCCTCCTTGGGTCATTGGGATCCCCAGCTAGCTCTCCTGCTGCATGTAGTGTCTTGGCTGCCCATTTTGGCCTTGTAGGGATGTTAGGGTCTGCAATAAACTCATCCCCATCAGACAAATCATAATCATCATGTTCAACAAACTCTTTACTTACTTCCTGAGGTTCAGGTGGAGAAGAGGCTTCTCCAACTTCCACTGCTGCAAGGGGCTCTTCTTCAAACTGAACACACCTTTCAATGAAGGATTTGTTTGTGCTAAAATTTATCAGTTTGTACCCTTTTGAATCTTCAGAGTATCCAACAAAAAGACACTCTTGGCTTTGGGGCTACAAAGCCTTCCTCTTCTCTGTTGGAATTCTAGCCCAAGCCTTTGAGCCAAAAATCCTGAAATGGGTCACATATGGCTTGTGCCCACTCCATGATTCGAAGGGAGTCATACCAGAAATATGTTTATGAGGCAACCTATTCTGAATATCAGCTGCACAGTTGATAGCTTCGGCCTAGTACTTTGGTGGCAAAGTTTTGGCCTCCATCATGCATGTTGCCATCTCCTTCAGTGATCTATTCTTCCTCTCAGCAACACCATTTTGCTGTGGTGTGTAAGGGATAGAATGCTGCATCTGAATACCTGGATCTGCACAATAATTAATAAAATCAAACTTGACATACTCACCACCATTGTTATATCTGAGGACCTTGAGTTTCCTCCCAGACTGGTTTTCAACCAAAGCCTTAAAGACTTTGAAGAGGCCAAAAACTTCATACTTGTGTTTTAGGAAGTAAACCCAGCAATACCTGGAAAAGTCATCTATGAAAATAAATGCATATTTGGCTTGACTCATGGACATATGAGGGAATGGGCCAACAACATCACTGTGGATCATTTCGAGGGGTGCAAAGGTTCTCTCATGACTAGCTCTCTCAAATTTGTGCTCTGGGTGTTTTCCTAGGATACAACCTTGGCAGACTCCTTTGGAAAATTTTATCTTGGGAAACCATATGAACATCTCTTTTTCACTAAGATCAGAAATATATTTGTAGTTTAGGTGGCCAAATATTTCTAGCCTCATTAGCATGACTCAGAAGATAAGAGGGGTTTGAGTAGGGTAGGAAGTGTGAGAACATGTATAACTTTTGAGCATGATTCGCAACTCCTTTTGCAATGACTCTACCACTTGAGATCTCTGTGATCTCAACTTCATCAGGGGAGAATATGACTTTCTTAGGAGACCCAGTGTGAGTCATCTAGTACACTGACAAGAGGTTGGAGGCAAGACCAGGCACATACGACACATTTCTGAACTGACCATGATTAAGATCAATCCTTCCTTTTCCCAAACTTTCAGTGAGAGAGTCATCTCCTAGTACTATAGGTGGTCCTTTCGACATGTCAATTGAGGAGAAGGCCTCCTTGGTCAAAACCATGTGTTTTGAAGCTCCAGAATCAATGATAAAACTGGGTGAGCTTGATGTGCCAGCAACCAATGCTTGAAGTCTCTCTCTGTCATCTGAACTTGATCCTCCTTCTCTCTTCTTTGAGCTGTCTGGAAGGGAGATGCCATTCTTATCCAGGAGTTGGGTCAGCATGTCTATTTGCTTCTTCATACAAGAGCTTTTAGTGTGATTTCCCTTATTGCAGTATGCGCACTTGCTCATTTCACCTTTGTTTTTCTTCTTCTGGTAGTTCTTCTTGGAACCTTGTGGCTCCTCTGAAGACTGTTTCTTGTCTCTCTTTTGCTCAGGTGGATTTTTAGCTTTCTTTTTGCTTTTTGAATCCACCTTCAAATCTCCAGCAATCATAGCTTGATCTTTGGACGGTTTGATGGTGCCCATCATCACCAGCTTGTCTTGTTCTTGTGTGAGAGATTCCATGAAATATGCAAGGCTAGGAATCTTCCAGGTTCGAGCTGTCAGTTTTGTGGCATAGAAGGTCGAAAAAAACACTGAATAGTTAGGGACTAGCTTTGAGAGAATGGCCAGGACAAGCTGATCATCCTTCTTTTCGATCCCACACTGTTTCATCTGCAAAACAAGTGCTTTGAACTTGGAGAAATATAGCTGCAGGGATTCAAATCTATTTGGACTCAGAGAAATCAACTCATTTTTTATTTGATGTCCCCTCATCCCATCTGTATTTCCAAAAAGATCAGAAATATTCTCCCATACTTCATTCGGTGATTTCAATCCATCAATATGGAAAAGGAGGTCTCTGGAAATACTCAGACACAGGAGACCATAGGCCTCATCCCTCTTGTTGTGCCATTTTATCTTCTCTGCAGCTGCATTGGGCTCTGCTTCTGTTGCCATAGTCACCCTGTAGAGGCCTTTCAATTTCAACAGTATCTCCATCTCTTCTTTCCATTCAAAGAAATTGAAGGGAGTCAGGATAGTTTTCTGTGATTGATCCATAGCTTAGAAAATATGTCCCGACTGTCAGTAGAAGGCTCCCAGTCACTGATGTAAAACCTGCAAAACAATTTTGAAGGAGAGAAATCGATCTACAATGGATCTAATAACATGTGGAAATTGAACCCAGTGATATATTAATTTTACTCACAACAATTAACAATTGATCATGCAAAATCACTCACAAAAGAGATTGAAATTGAAGCTGAACACTAAACTGTATTAACTCAATGTACAATAGCCAATGCTGTAACATAATAAGTTGCTGAATAAATAAATTACATCAGGGATTTGAATGCATGAGGAGCAATTTGAATCTAGCATAAATCAGGCTTACTAAAATTAAGCAAATTCCCCCATAGGTGTAAAAAGCTGATGCCAAATCTGTCATGGAGCTCACGAATTAGAAAAATGGCTTAGAAAAGCTAAAGAGTGATGGAATGACAAATCATACATGCTTTTCCAAGGAGAAAAGAGTGGAGAATGAAGAGGACAAAAAACTAGTTCACCTCACCTAGTCAAACTTTCCCTATTGCCTTAAAACACTGCAAAAGCAGGCAATAAAGCAGAAAAAGCAGAAGGGCACCTAGGAGACCAAGAATAAATCAAAATTGATTCCTTGAGGTTTCCCAAGCACTACATGGGTCAAATTAGGCAAGTTGGACCACTATGGATATGTAATTGACAACTTGCATAAGGTGGGACACATGAACTAGGAAAATAAGACAAAAATAATTAAATTAATGTCTAAGGTAGTAAACTATGGGTTGATTATTCTAACAATTATTTACCATAGGAGAGGAACGTGCTTCTTCAAGCTTAACTCCTGAAAGGAAGGGAGTTTTGCTTGGCTTGAAATATTTCATGTTGAACTTTTTTAGCAAATCTAAATCATACTTGGACTGATGTACTTTTATTCCATGTTGGGATTGAACAATTTCGAGACCCAAGAATTGGCTCAACAACTCCAAATCAGTCATAGAAAATGTATGGTTCATTGCATCCTTCAAGGAGGAAATTTCATTCTTTGAACTTCCTTTAATTAGAAGGTCATCCAAATACAATACAATAATCATCAAAGAACCATGAACCAGATTCAAATAAACATTAGGATCATACTTGCATCGAACAAAACTCAATGACAGCAAAAATCCATCAATCTTGGTATACCAAGCCCTGGGGGCTTGCTTAAGCCCATACAATGATTTCTTTAACCTACACACAAAAGATGGATTAGACACAAACCATTGAGGCTGCTACATGTAAATATCTTCAATAATATCTCCATTTAGGAAAGCACACTTCACATCCATGTGATGTACCTCCCACTTCTTCGAAGCTGCAATGGCTAAGGCTATCCTGATGGAGTCCATATTTGCCACTGGTACAAAGGTCTCATTGAAGTCAATACCATGTACCTATGAGTATCCTTTGGCCACCAATATTGTCTTATATTTTAAAGGTGAACCATCAGCAGCAAACTTAGTTTTTAAAACCCACTTACATTGAACTAGCTTCCTCCCTGGGGGAAGATCAACTAGTTCCCAAGTGTTGTTCTTCTGGAGTGAGCTGAATTCTTCTTTCATGGCTGTTTTCCATATTGGATCATGTGTTGCATATTCATATGTCTGTGGTTCTGATTCAACCATCATATAGCACTTCTCTGAAAACAAAGGATCTTTCATACACAGGGCACTCTGAAACTGAGATCTAGTCCTAGGATCTCTAGGATTTCCAGCTAGTTCCTTAGCTGCATGAATGGTCTTGATTCAAATTTTGGTCTTGTAGGACTGTCAGGATATTCAATTAAATCATCATTATCAGACATATCAGAATCAGCAAACTCATTTGTCTCTTCACTTACATCTAATGGTTATGGTGGTGAAGAAGACTGTCCAACTACAACTGCTACTAAAGGCTCTTCTTGGAACTGAACACTCCTTTCAATGAAGGATTTGCTTGTGCTAAAATTGATCAGCTTGTACCATTTTTAATCTTTAGATAACCCAAAAAATAAACACTCTTGGCTTTGGGGCTGCAAAGCCTTCCTCTTTTCTGTTGGAATTCTAGCCCAAGCCTTTGAGCCAAAAATCCTGAAATGGGTCACATCTGGCTTGTGCCTACTCCAAGCTTTGAAAGGAGTCATACCATAAATATGTTTATGAGGAAACCTATTCTAGATATAGGATGCAAATTTTATAGCCTTGGCCCAAAATTTTGGTGGCAAAGTCTTAGCCTCCATCATACAGGTTTCCATCTCCTTCAATGATCTGTTCTTTCTCTCAACAACACCATTTTGCTATGGTATGTATGGGATTGAATGCTGCATCTGAATATCTACATATTCACAATATTGAATGAACTCAGAATTGACATACTCACCACCATTTTCATATCTGAGGATATTGAGTCTCCTCCTAGACTGGTTTTCAACCAAAGCCTTAAAGACTTTGAAGAGGCTAAAAACTTCAGACTTATGCTTTAGGAAGTAAACCCAACAATACCTGGAAAAGTCATATATGAAGGTCAATGCATATTTGGCTTGAATCATTGACATATGAGGAAATGGACCAGAAACATCACTGTGAATCAACTCAAGAGGTGCAGAGGTTCTCTTGTGACTAGCTCTCTCAAATTTATGCTCTGGGTGTTTTCCTAGGATACAACCTTGACAGACTCCCTTGGAAATTAATCTTTGGTAAACCTATGACCATTTATTTTTCACTTAGATAAGAAAGATACTTATAGTTAAGATGGCCAAATATTTCATGCCAAAGCTTGCTTGCCTCATTAGCATGAATTGGAAGAGCAGAGGGGTTTGAGTAGGGCAGAAAATGTGAAAACATGTATACCTTCGAAGTGTGATCTACAACTCCTTTTGCAATGAATTTACCATTCAATATCTCTTTGATCTCAACATCATCAGAGGAGAATATGACCTTATTTGGAGATCCTTTGTGGGTCATCTAATACATTGACAAGATGTTAGAGGCAAGGCCTAGAACATACAACACATTACTGAACTTACCATGGTCAAGATCAATCCTTCCTTTTCCCAAACTGTCAGTGAGAGAGTCATCTCCCAGCACTATTGGTGGACCTTTCTACATGTCAAGAGAGGAGAATGCCTCCTTGGTTGAAGCCATATGTCTTGAAGCTCCAGAGTCTATGATGAAGCTAGGTGAGCTTGAGGTGCCAGCAACCAATGCATGTACTCTCTCTCTATCCTCTGAATTGATCCTTCTTCCCTCTTCTTTGAGCAATTAGGAAGGGAGATGGTATTATTCTATAGGATTTGGGTCAACATGTCAATTTGCTTCTTCATGCAGGAGCTTTCAAGATGATATCCCTTACTGCAGTATGCGCACTTGCTCATTTCTCCTTTGTTCTTCTTCTTCTGGAAGTTCTTCTTGGAGCCTTGGGGCTCCTCTTGAGACTTGTTCTTGTCTCTCTTTTTCTCAAATGGCTTCTTAGATTTCTTCTTTCCTTTTGAATACACCCTCGAATATCCAACAACCAAAGCTTGGTCTTTGGAAGGTTTGATGGTGTCCATCATCACTAGTGTATCTTGTTCTTGTGTGAGGGATTCCATGAACTTTGTAAGCTTAGGCATCTTCCGGGATCGAGCTGTCAACTTGGTGGCATGGAAGGTTAAAAAAAACACTGAATAGTCAGAGCCAAGCTTTGAGAGCATGGCCAAAACTAGATTCTCTTCCTTCGTTTCAATTCCACACTGTTTTAGCTACAAAACAAGAGCTTTAAACTTGGAAAAGTAGATTTGGAGGGATTCAAATCTGCTGGGAATCAAAGAGATCAATTCATTCTTGATTTGATGTCCTCTCATCTCATATATCTTACCAAAAATATCTACAAGCTTCTCCCACACTTCATTAGGTGATTTCAATCCATCAATATGGAAGAGGAGGTCTCTGGATATGCTTAGACACAGAAGAACATAGGCCTCATCCCTCCTGTTGTGCCATTTAATTTTCTCTATAGTTGCATTGGGCTCTGCCTCAGTTTCCATAGTCACCCTATAGAGACCCTTCACTCTCAACAGTATCTCCATCTTTCATTTCCATTAAAAGAAATTAAATAGAGTCAAGATGATCTTCTGAGATTGATCCATAGCTCTGAATTGTGCCCTTCAACTAGCAGAATTTGCTCCCAGTCAAGATGTCAAACCTACAATAGAAATATGGAAGGAGATAAATCAATATATAAAGGCTCTGATACCATGTGTAAATTGAACCCAAGTGATAGAACAATTACACTCACAAAATTGCTAATCAAACATGCAAATTTACCAACAAAGGAGACTGAAATTGGAGCATAACACTAATCTATATTGAATAAGTGTACAATAGCCAACCCTATGAATTCATAGGCTGCTACAATATATAATTACATGAGAGATTCAAATGCATAAGGATTCCATTTGAAATAGTAAAAAAGTAGGCTTACTAAATCTATTCAAATCCCCCATAGGTGCATAAAGCAGTTTCCAAATCTACCTAGAGGCTCACAAATTGGCAAAGTCAAGTAGGAAAGCTAATAAGTGATGGAAAGACAACTCATACATGATTTTATTAGGAGAAAAGAATGGAGGATGATGACCAAAAAAAAAACAAGTCAACTACACCTAGTCTTAGTTTCCCTTTTGCCATAAATCTCAATAAAGTTGGCAACTTAGCAGAAAAAGCAGATATGCGCTAGGGAGGATATAGAATAAAGAAGATATGCTAAATATGGATTCCAGGAGGTTTCCCAAGTGCTCCATGACTTAGTTTTAGCAAGTTTGAATTCTAGGACATGTGGAAGAAAACTTGCATAGAGTTGAATATTAGAAACTAGGAAAATAAGACAAAAATCGATTAATTAATGTCTAAGGTAGCTAACTATGGGTTCATTATTCTAAAATAGGTGATAAAGTACAAGGGATATGATGCTATACCACTTCGAAGCTAATAAAAAGCTTGGATATCTCAAGGAAAACCTACAACGCTTGACTATGGGCATCCCTGACATGACTACTGATGAGGTACCTAGGTGTTATCAGCGCCATACTGCACGTGTCTCTAGATGGTTCTCTAGGATTCTCCATAGAGTGGCCCAAGCCATTGCATGCTACCATGAGCATCATGAGGATTATTCTTATTTGATTTTCACTTTTTGTATATGTATTATTGAAAGCTTTAAAGCTTCATATTTTTCCCTATGTATATGTATTATGAACTTTTCATGGTCCTAAATGGGCATTGAAAGCTAGAGATGCTTCAGCCCAAATTTTGTATCTCGTTGCTACAACTTTATATATATATATGACAAAATTTTATATTTACATTTGTGTGTGGAAAAATTTGATGTGCGGAATGATTTATCTACTTATGAATTTACATGTGTTTTTATGCTTCAAATGGACTTTTAAGTGTGAGAAATATGTCAATCCAAGACATAGTTAGATAGGGAATCTGCCACAACATTTAACTATCTCAGAATGTGATAATATGTAACATGCTCAAAATACCTCTCTAACAACCTAACTCTTTGGAAAGTACGAATAAGTAGGGGATTTCGAATGGTGTAGACTCGGTTAAGCTGTTGAACAACTAGTTCACAGTCTAAGTAAACCCTAATTTCCCTTACATCATTATCTAGGGCTTTTGTCAACAATCTGATCACAGCTTGATATTCCACTAGATTGTTGGTGAAGGGACCTAAAAGAATACCCCCTGAACTCACCAGCTCAGTTGTAGGAGAGTACAGTCCCCAAGCTGATGATGCAAGGTTAAGTGTATATTAATGAGCACCATCAGCAAAACCAATGAAGGAAGTCATATGTCCATCAGACAAAAGACATGCATAAGTAGGATTTTATGAAAAAACACATTTTAAATCACACAAAAGACACACCTCTCAAACCTTAAGACACACAACAAACTATAAACAATATTTACAAAGACCCTATGCTAGATGAACTAGTCATAGTATATTTTGAGGTAGAGCCCATTTCAGGGCTCTCCCAAAGGTATCCCATCCTAATCAACCAATTCATATGCCCCTTTCTCTAAAACACTATTGACAACATAGGGTCCATGCCACATAGACTCAAATTTTTCTGCCCCCATCTTGTCATGCTTTTTATCATAAGTCAAAACTCGGTCTCCTTCATTCAAGAAATGGGGTTGGATAGTCTTGTCATATTGAAATTTCATTCTTCATTTATGTGCCTCATTAGCTAAATAAAAATCATTTCGAGTTTTAAGTTTATTCAGATACAAGAATCTTTCTTCGTCTATAGTGGTGTTGGGTAATAGTTCCACAACAATTTTTAAAGAAGGGATTTCACATTCTATCGGGAGAGTGGCTTCCACCCCGTATACTAATTGGAAGGGTGTAAAACCGATGGAAGTTTTGATAGTAGTCCTATAGCCCAGAGTGCAGAGAAAAGCTGTAAATGCCAGTTTGACTTGGCTTTCCCTACCATCTACTGAAGAATTTTTTTTAATACTTTATTTATAGCCTCAACCCGGCCATTGTCCTGAGGATAGTATGGTGTAGAGTTATCGTGATGAAACCATAATTTTACACTGAGCTCTGCCATCATTTTGTTCTAAAAATTTGATCCATGATCGGTCATGATGGCCCTAGGATTCCCGAATCTCGCAATGATATGGTTGAATAAGAAAAGTGCTACAGTGTTATCGTCTTCGACATATATGGGAATTACCTCAACCCATTTTGTAAAATAGTCCACAGCCACAATAATGTAGCCATGCCCCCTGGCTAAGGTAGGTCTACAGTTTGCGAAGTTTATGCCCCATTTTGCAAAGGGGACAACTACTACAAAGGGATGGAGCAGAGCTGGACGTGTGAATTTTTTGGAAGTGAACATTTGACATGGTGGGAATATCTTGACTATTTCAATGCAAACTTTGAAAATAGAGGGACATAAATATCTGGCACATAGGATTTTCTGGGCAGTAGCCAACCTAGAGAGATGACTGCCACAAGATCTAGCATGGAAATCATTTAAAACGATCTCATCATCCTCATGTATAAGGCAACTTCATAAAATGGAGTCAATACCACACCGATATAGGGTATCATTTAAGATAAGATAACTTTTTTCCTGGTTTCGAACACAATGACGTTCATCTTGAGAAGCAGTGGGCTGGTATTGTAAGGTATATGTTATAGCGGATTTCACCACTCCAGGTGAATCACACTTTGGATGGCCTTCCCCTGTCCCGCTGCAGACTCCTTAGAGCCCATGGACCACTTTTTTTCCTTTTATGTTTCCTTTATCATCCCTAAAAACATGTGAAAAATGATACACACGACTTTTAAACCTAGAAGTGCATATATCCACAGGTTTGACTACTAAAACCGCGTACATTAGGATGTGTGCATAATCCAAATCCTTTTGGAGTTTTCCTTGACATGGATCTGACTCATTTGACTCCTGGCCTTCCCTATGCCTTGAGATCGCTCGGATTCAACCTTTCATTACCCCTTTGAAAATCTATATAAGGAACCCCTTGGTACATTGAAGGCATAAGAGAGAATTGAGAGCAAAGAAACTATAGTCCATTGTTCCTAGAACTTATGCTTGAGTCTGCATCCCTTTGTCCCTTGGAGCACTTTTGTGTTCTTCCCAAGCTTGCCTTTTGCTTGTGAGCTTGCTATCGAGAGATGGAGGATTGAAGTGGTGGAGGCCCAAGTGGGGGATTCAGTTTCTCCGGTTCGCAAACGTGCTGACAGAGGTTGTATCTTGTAATCTTTGATTTATATTAATAGAAATATCTTTTCCTATCCAATAATGTGTGTTTGAATGAATATTTTATCCATGCAATTATGTCAAATGCTTATACATTATTGAATATATATGCTAGAATATATCTAACACCATGATATATAGAATGCTTGTATTGTTTACTTGTTTTTGAGGAAGTAATCTATCAATTCAAGCTGAAGTTGGAAAGATCAACGGTGATCTACTTCAACCATCCGGAATAAGGTACGAGGTCTGATCCTTTAGTGTTAGACATTTAATTTCTATTGCATATTGGAAAGGATTGATTTCTGGAGTCAAGTTGTCTGTTGTGGTACCCCAAGCCATAGGAATTTCTCTTCGTAACAGAATTAGCGACTCCACTGGGGAGTTCCTAGTACTTGTCCTTTGGGGGTTGTTTTCTCGGCATTCAATGAATTTGAATTGCTCTTTGTCTCTCGAGTCTGGGGGCATGTATGCCTGGTAGAGTCTAATTGGTGTGAAGCTTGTCTCAACTTGTCTGTTTGCCTTGATTTTATGCACCTTTCTTCCTGTATGCAAGTTTTTGACTTACAGTCATGTATACACACAGTTTCCTCTGCAATTTCTGTGTATACACGCGGGTTTACTACGAAAAGTCACATATGCCCTTGTTTTTTCCTTTTTGTGGAAGTTAAATGGTTGCCGGGTGAATTTTTATATTCGCTGAGTCTCCTTTGGCACTTCCTGAGTCTGTTTAGAGCTCTGTTTCTGACCAGAAACATTTTTTTAGGCTAAATTTTTTCTTTTAAGAAGGTTCTTGTCATGGAATTTTTTATTTTTTGTTTGAGATTAGTGCATTAGAGTTCTTTTACCTTAGTGATTTGCTTGAGTGTTGTTTGGGTGTGCTTGCAGAGTCTAGGGGTCATAGAATCATTCTTTTTCTTTTTGCATCTCATTTTATTTTCAAAAAATCCAAAAACATTTGCTTATCATCATGCATTGCATTTTGCACTTTGCATTGTACTTGCACTAGATTTGCTTTGGAGTACTAGTTATGACTTCATATAGGAAAATTTGCATACATAATTTGAAGAAAAAAATTGCATTTCACATAGTAGCATACTCTGTTTTCATGGACACAATGCATTTGCATTGATTGTTAGGTGTACATTTTACTTCATGTTGCGTCATAACACCATTAGTTGCACGGCCATATCCCGTTTTTGAGTAATAAAGCCAACTAAAATCAACGCTAAATTAAAATGAACTACACTCTTTTATTTTCTAGGGTGCACCAACAAGCTTAGGTTTTAGGATCTTGGAATAGTTCATTGTAAGTCAATTTTCCAAGATCACTAAACAACAACATGTATGTGTCTATCTAGGTGAGTGTGTGAAATCCTTGATATAACCAATGTTTCCTAGGATCCTCCTCTCAAAAGGGAGTTAAACATGAGGCAATGTGAGCGGTTATTGATTTGGATGACCCCTAGTCATAACTGAGTAGCACCGGATATATTTCCAGGATTTTATTCATATCTGGGGGCTCTTTCGAGAGTTTTGGGCTTTTCTACCCTTCCCACACAGTCAATCTCGCCTATGACTATCTGCCTGAGCATTGATTATATTGAGGTGACCTTAGTGGCCTTATCTAGGATACTTTGCAGGGGTTATTCTGTGGGTGTCTCGGCCAAATTGGGGTCGGACAGCACAGTCACTTTACATGTTGAAGCTGAGGGCCACAATAATTGGTTACGTACCTCTGCTTGTTGTGTATAGGAGTCTCAAGCCTCTTCTAGGTGAGACATACCTGCTTCATTCGGGAGCTCACTTATCCAGCCCTTGTTTGCTTGCATTTGGCTTTAGATTTTATTAGTGATTTCTCTGTGCATGATAGTTGGCCTAGGGTTTACGTAAATAGAGAGTCTTTGTTATTTTTTGAGTCATTGTGGATTCGAGTGCGGTTCCTCGCCGTTCTCTTCGTTTACCAGGACTTCCACCTTCTAATTCTCCTCCTTCTTTGGGAGAGAGACCTAGACATTCCAGGTGGACTATGTCACACATTAATTCACACACCATGGGAGATCATTTAGAGGATATTCCTAAACCACCTCCTCCCATTCATGTAGACGATGGGGAATTTACTCCTACTTACGATCCTTCACCTGACTTAGCTGAGTTAGGTCCTGTGATTTCTGAGATAGGAGCCATGCATGATAGACCTACTCACTCTAGGGCTGATTCCCTATTGACGCGTTACTAGACCAATTGTGTCTCAAGTTTACATACCACCCGTTGCTTTAGGAGGCTACGTTCATGCTTCTAGAGGTCATATTACTACTTTCGGGGCATATATCCCTACTTCCAGTATGTATATTCCTACTTCCGGAGCGTATCTTCCTACCTACAGAGTGTCTCATGGAGCATCGCATGCGATGACCTATGGACCATATTATGGGATGCAGTATGGACAGGGTTCTTCACCTTATGGGGGCGGGTATCAACAACTTGCTTACTCTCCTAATTACGGCTTTGGAGCTCCTACTAGTCAAGGTCCACCTCACTATGGTGCTTCAACACCACCCTATATGGGTCATACGGGAGGAGGGAAGTATGGCCAAGGCCATGGTGGTAATCAAACCTATATGAATTAGGGAGTGGTCCATCGACCTCATCATCCTAGGATCCCTTTCCTCATGACACTTAATCTTCCTGACTTATCGAGACTGACGAACGATCCTGTGGCTCATGACCCGGCTTGGCTGGCTGTCCCTACCAAGCTTCCTTCGGACATACCTAAGTTCTAAGGCAAACCGGGAGAGGATCTGAGCAAACACATTACTACGTTTCACCTATGGTGCTCTTCGAATTCCTTACATCAGGACTCAATTCGTTTGAGACTATTTCAACGCACCCTCATAGGGCCTGCTGCGAAATGGTATATAGAGTTACCTAGGGGTGCTTTTGCTTCGTTCGACGACCTTGCGATGACTTTTCTTAATCACTTCCAGCTGCCAGTGTGTTATGACATTGGTACTGAACTCTTTTTGACATTTCGGTAAGATAAAGCCCCACATATCTCTAATCATATTCAAGAGTGGCGTAGATGGAAGAGATTAATTAAAGCCTTTATACCGCTGGAGTTCCTCCTCGAGTGGTTCCTCAAGTCGTTATTTCCATATATAGGAAAGGATCTTTCCACATCCAGAGTGCAGAATGAGGAACAAGCGATTTTTAGGGCACAGGAACTGAACTTGATCTATGCTCAGTTCGGTTTGTTGTATGAGATTATTCCCAACGCTCCGCGTTCCTGTTTCGCCCCCAAAGTCAAAGCTGGACCACATGCCGATGGCATTGTGGGTTGTGCAAGTGTGAAACCTACCGATTCGGTTACAAAACAAGTTGGTCAGTTGTCAATCAACCAATCTACTTTGGGACAAGATACATCTTCGTCTCAACCCACCCAAACGGCGAATGTAATTTCTATGTAATCGTCGGACCAAAAGGGTAACCAGCAGCCCGGACGGAATAGAAAAAAGGGTAAAAATAATCATAAGGGTGGGTATAAGAATGAGAATGCTAACAATAATGAAAAGAATGGCTGGAATGCTGGGGGGGACAAACAAAATAAATGTAATGTTAATTTCCCTTGCAAGTTATGTAAGGACGATCACCTCACTTACTTGTTCCCTCATATTGAGGAAGCTTCGAGATTCTTGGCACAAGGCCTAGCTGTGCTATATAAACCTTTACCACATAATCAAAATATGAACTCAAAGTCCCATGACCAGTCTGATGATGATCATGATCCACCAGAGACTAGTGGTCATGGGTGCATTAATATGGTCCGTGCTACAAAAGTTGTGACGCATGCGAAATATTATAGTTCATCACAGCCCATTCGAGGCAAAGAACCTGATCCACTAGGGTCCCCTTTGCATATTGAGAAACCTGTGGATAAACCTGAGACTACACCTCACATTCCTAAGGGAGTCCTTAAGCATTCAGGGCATAATCCAAATTCCTGAGCTGCCCAAAACTATTCAGTTGTCAAGGATTTGGGCCATACTCCTTGTGCAATGTCTGCGATTGCTTTCCTCCCTTGGTGTGAACAATGATGATTCTTCCTCCGTGATTAAATTTGAAACCGCAGGACTTCAGCCTTTCTTTCCCTACTATGTGTCTCTTTTGGTTCACCTAGAATGTCTTAATATGATCGTCAAGCATACTACGATTGACGAGGGTGTTGCTGCTTCTATGATGTCTTTATCCTGCTAGAAGGGTCTGGGTTCCCCTGAGCTGTCTAAATCAGTGACCATGTTAACTGTGTTCGATGGGAGATGTTTTAGGCCGCATAGTATCCTTCCTTCTCTTAAAGTCTATTTGGGAGGGAAGACTATTGCGATAGAGGTTGAGGTGGTTGATGCACCCCTTGACTACAATCTCTTGCTGGGTAGGAACTAGATGTACAGCATGCAAGTTGTTGCTTCTTCCTTGTTCTACGTTGTATGATTTCCACATAACGGGAAGATTGTAACGATTGATCAAATGAAATTCAAGAATCCATTGGTAACTGCATCTTCGAGAGCTTCAATCCCGATCATTGAACATTCTCAGCCGGCAACTGGGAGTGTGGGTGTAGGCATGTACCAATCTCTCATGGGAAGCTTTCGTTGTCCTGCTCTGATCCTCATGATGGGATCTAGTTTCGATGAGTCTTTGACATCTACGAGATCGATGTCTTTTTGCATGATTCATATGGAAGATCCTTGGATTCTTCCTGCACCGCGTACTTCGAGTGAGCCTGTCGTGACGGATATGCTGTTGCCAACAACTATGATTACTTATTAAGCCAATCTGGAGTCTGTTACAGAGCCTAGTCCTTCCTCTTCATGGACAGAGGAGGAGGACCCTTATGTGCTGCCCGCATGGGCAGTAAAGTCTTCTCATGTGCACGACTGCCTTGATATGGTTTTCCCTTCAGATGAAACGATTATCGAGGCTATGTCAGGAGTTGAGCCACCATGGGAGGAACTCCATCATAGATCGTACTTTCTTCCAGAGCTTGACCGCTTAGAGTGTGAGGAGTTTAGGGTGATTCTTAGTTAGAGAATTGGTAGTCCTATGGTTCCATTAAGCTCTCCTGGTCCGATGGCTGATGGAAACATGGAAAACATATATTCAACGATTCCTATCAACATCTCTCGCAATCCTGGCACGATAGAGAATGTCTATAATGGGGAGAAATGTTCCCATGCTGAGATTCTTGACTACACCGAGCTATTTAAGGAATTCTGTGATATTTTTGCTTGGTCTTACGACGAGATGCCAGGTATTGACCCTCGAATTGTCGAACACAAGATTAAGACTTACCCCAACGCTAAGCCTGTTCGACAGCGTTTACGCACGGTGAATCCTAGGAAAGCACCCGCCATTAAGTCAGAGATAGAGAAGCTGTTGAAATCCAGTTTCATCTATCCCGTTCCCTTGATGGAGTGGGTTTCAAACCCCGTTATGGTGGATAAGAAGTAGGGAGCGATACGCATCTGTACTAATTTCCATGATTTGAATTGTGCCTGTCCTAAGGACAACTTCCCCACACCATTTATTGATCAAATTTTGGATGAGTGTGCGGGTAGCGAGGTATTCTCCTTCATGGATGGATTTTCCAGATATAATCAGATACAGATTAAACCTGAGGACCAACATAAGACCACATTTATCTATCCTTGGGGAACATTTTCATATCAGAAAATGCCTTTCGACCTTAAAAATTCCGGAGCTACATTTCAGCAGGAAATGACCTTGATCTTCCATGATCTCAAGTCAATTATTGAAGTATTTTTGGATGACCTCACTGCTCATTCTTGTATGAGAATGTGTCATCCCTATCACTTGACATTGGCGTTTGAAAGATGCCGACACTATTTAGTTAGATTAAATCCTCATAAGTGCATCTTTTGCGTGAAGTTAGGTCATTTGTTAAGATTCATTATTTCAAAAGAGGGTATAAGAGTCGACCCTTTGAAGGTTGAGGCAATACTTCAGTTGTCTCCCCCGAAGAATATTTGTCATCTTCAGTGTTTGCAAGGCATGGAAAAATTCTTACGAATATTTATTGTCAACTTTTCCAATTTGACTAGAGGCTTCATGCATCTCTTGAAGAAGGACACTCCCTTTGATTGGGATGAGTGAGCCCATGAGTCCTTTGATGCACTCAAGCGAGCCCTAGAATTGGCCCCGGTGATTAGTCCCCCGGACTATAGCCATGATTTATTATTATATGTGGCTGTGTATTTAGAGATGATTGGTATGGTTTTGGTTCAAGAGGATGAGGAGCTCCAAGAGCATGTCATATATTATCTGAACTGGAACCTTATTGACACAGAGATTCATTATTCTCATGTAGAGAAGTTTGCTTTAGCTACCATACATGCGGTTCAGCGGTTGAGACATTATATTCTCCTTCGCCAGACCTTGGTTGTGGCCCATGTCAATATGTTTCAGTTCGTCCTCACCTGTAGGATGATTGGGGGAAAATATAATAAATGAATTGTCATTCCACAAGAATTTTATCTCGAGTTTGTTTTGGCAAAATCAAAGAAGTCTTTAATCTTTGTAGATCTTATATTGGATTTCCCGAGTGAGGCCGAGGAGTTGGTTTGGGAAGATACATTTGTCAATGAACATATCTTCTTAATCTCAATGTTAGACCCATGGTATGGGGATATCATAATATATTTACAAACACTGAAGACCCCTACTCACCTCTCACGAGATGAACGACGACAATTACGTCACGTCTCTAAGAACTACCTCATAGTGGACAATACTTTGTACCGTCGTGGAGTAGATTCCATTTTATGGCATTGTTTAACTCATGATGAGGCTGAGGTAGTGCTGAATGATTGCCACGGAGGGGCATGTGGTGGTCATTTATCTAGGCTTTCTACAGCTCAAAATATTTTAAGAGCGGGTTATTTCTGGCCGTCGATATTTAAAGATTGTGTTGATGCGTTCAAGAGGAGCCACCCTTGCTAGGTGTTCGCATGTAAGATGCACTCAAAACCTGCCCCGTTACTTCCCATTATCACCGTCAGTCCCTTCACTAAGTGGGGGCTCAATTTTATGGATTACAACCCAGCTTCAGCTGGGGGGCACCATCATATTATAGTGGCTGTTGATTACTTAATGAAATGGGATAAGGCTATGCCTACAGTAAAATCCGACGGTTAGACAGCCACTCACTTTGTATTCAACCAAATTATTACTCGGTTCGGGATTTTGAAAGAGCTTGTCACTAACCATGGCTCACACTTTCAGAATCGTATGATGGAAGAGTTGGCATCCAAGTTAAGGTATAAGCAAGAGCATTCATCTTCTTACTACCCCCAAGCAAATGGACACGTAGAGGCAGTGAATAAATCACTCAAATCCATTCTCCAACAAACCATCACACAAAGCAAGAATAATTGGCACATTATTTTATATCCTGCTTTGTGGGCATATCGAACCGCTATTAAGACTGCCACTGGTTTTTCTCCATATCAACTTGTACATGGATTGGAGTTGATATTGCCAGTTGCATGCTAGATTCCTTTGTTGAGGCTAGCTGTGGAACTCTTACCAGACACTTCACCTTTGGAGGAGCATTTGGTTCACCTTGACCAACTTGATGAGCAACGTCAGGATGCCTTGGTGGCTTTAGAGGTTAATAAGTGTCACGTAAAGGCCCAATATGATAAGTCTGTACATCCAAACACATTTAGTGAAGGAGACTTGGTCCTTTTGTGGGATCAACCAAAAGAACCCTTGGGGGCAGGGAAATTTAATCCTATGTGGCGTGGTCCTTACATGGTCAAGCGTGTGTTAGAGAAGGGTGCCTATGAGTTAGTGGATTACGAAGGGATGGCCTTGGAAGAGCCTAGAAATGGGCTCTATCTTAAGAAATACTATGCATGATTTTTAGCTAAGGATGTTTATTGTATATTATTGTACAGTTTTGCATAGTTAGGTCTTTTTCTTATTGTGATCAGGTTTGTGATTAGTTTCCATTTCTTTTGGCAGATGTCAATATAATCTTCCACATACATAGGATTCATGGATGGTGTAAGCCGTCACACTCAACACTCAGCCTCTGCTGCTTGGGTGATTCATAGTCCTATGGGTCAGGTACTATCTTCAGGAAGTGTATGTCTACGTCCATCTTCCAACAATGTTGCTGAATACAGTGTCGTTATTGAGCTTCTACGGGATGCCATTCTACATGGCGTTCTATCTCTTGAGGTGTATCTTGATTTGGAGTTATTAGTGTCACAGCTCAATGGTTTGTACCATGTTAGAGATCTGACATTATTGAGAAGGTTCTTGCGTGTGAGATTGTTAGAACGACAATTTGACAATATAACATATATACATACTCCAAGAAATAATAACCAAGTTGTTGACTCATATGCTAGCTACGTGTTAGATTGGAATTTGTTTCATTCACAATAAATTAATCACAAACACAATTTTTACACATGTAAATAAATAAATCGATCACCTTAAAAACTTTTTATATATACATAAAAAATGTGGTAATACATAGTGTCATGATACAAAATTGGGGCTTTCAAGCAACCATCATATAATACACAGTCATAAAAAATGTATACACTCCTAGGTGTCTAATCCTGTGGAGGAGGAGGAGGGTTGTGATCATGGAAGGTCACTACGGTTCTAGCTAGCCATCAGAATAAATGCACCGATGCACGTGGCACACCCACCACCTGCCGCTACATATCCTCAGGCAAGTCCTCGACTTGTGCCATGGGAACTCTATGAGTCAGTCTCACAAAGTTGGTATGAATGCTCTGGAGCGTTCGCTTCGCATCCACACCTGTGATGTCATCTCCTCTTCCCCTCCGTCTATGACAAGGGAAGCCTTCTGGCTACTGTGGTCCCACATCTACACACAAATGGTAGATATCACTATGTATTGTCACGCAAAAATATGTCTTTTTGATTCCATATAATCAAGAAAACACAAAAAATTAAATAACTCAAAAAATTTAAAAAGAGTGACGGTCGAGATTCGTTACCTATATCGCCATATGTCGATCCTGGTGGTAGCGGCATGTCCGGGTCCCCCCGAAAATCTATCCCTGCATAGGGGTAGTCATCGATGGAAACTATATGTCATCACCACCATGGAAAGAATTCAGATAGATATGGGTTGTCCACCCTACCACCCCCCATTCTATGCATAGCATCTGCCCAACGCCATTGGGCCAGATCTAGAACCCTGTGGAGAGGAACGTCCACTCTAGGGCTCAATCCTGGAACACGCTCGAAGAAAAACGTGCTCAAAATACTGTTGAACCCAAAGTTCTGCACCCTTCCTGCCTTACACTCACTGAGCTGGTGTTTCATGTTGCTCAGTAGTGTAGTACTCCAATTGTAAATTGTGGGTCTCATGCACTCCACCACATAGAACATCAGAAGCCGCAAGGCCTGGTGGAGTGATGCCAAGCCGGATATCCTGACTAGTGTCAATAATATGGCCTTTAAGCCCAGCACCTGTATAGAATTGGTAGCGACCTGACTCCCTACCTTCTCGGTGTCTGGATAACAGTACACTACAATGTACTCATCGATAGTCAGGCCACCCCTTGGCCCACCACGGGAATGAAGGTTCACCACCTCCCCTCATCTAGAAATATCTGTGATGAAGTATATGTCCTCCACCTCTATGGTGAGGGACATCCCATCTATATGGAACGACTTCGAGTCTGGATCCCAATAATCCACCAGCATCTATAATAGTATTGGTTTGGCCCTCAAACCACCAAAACACCAAAACTTGTAGAGTCTGCATGCACGTAAAACTTGTTGAGCCATTAAGTCAGCCCTTACTGCTTCCTCTACTTCACCATGCTCATGCTCTCTCCACTCTAGGACCATCCTGCACAAGAAATTGGAAATTTTCCCATTAGTTTATTGAAAAAACCATATGTGCGGCCTCATACGCGACTGCTTGCAAAACAACCGCGTATGTACATGGGTTCGAGGCCATTTTCCATGTATATTCAACCCTATACACGGAAAAAACCTCGATTTCCACGTGGGCCGCAGCGCTCATCTTGGGTTGGCCTAGAAACCTGATTAGACCATGGAAATTCATGAAAATTATATCAAAATGCAAGAGAAGAGCAAGATTAAATACCTGGAAGAAATGATAGTGAATTCCACCGGCTGGATCTCCTGGAATTCGCTGTTGAAAATCAGAGCTCAAATGGGTAAAAGTTTCAAATGATTTATATTTTTTACTATTTATAGAAAATTTTCAAATATTTTCAAATATTTACCCCCTTTTCTATAGTTTCGACATTTTCTAACCATTTTGGACCGTTTTTGACATAATTCATCTTGTAGAGGACCTTTTTCAGTGCTGTTTCAGCCATTGGATTGACCCATTCGTGTCGATCTCAGATATCATATCTAAACTGACATATAGGTTAGGTTTCACCACCATTTGCATTTTGTATGACCTTATGACCATATCACCATGACCTTAGGTATGAAACCACTTTGTCATGTCATGGAACATTCTTGTTGTTTTAGAAGTGGCATGATATGAGTGGTAGAAGCTTCACCTTACATGGGTAACCTAGTTAGCGCCTTATTTGCATTTGGTGCCCTTGCTGACATTTTCTCTTTTAGGGTGTGGGAGTCCGTTGTATATTATTGCCATGACATTTCATAAGAGCCTCATACTCCTCTTGATCTTATGCTGGCCTTTTTCCCTCAAGACTCCCTCATGTCAAGTTGTGAATACATTATCATGAGATTTTCCTGCCTTATTGAGCTTTATGCCGACTCCCCTGACATTACGTTTCAGCCATATAGCCTGAGCTTATCTCATGTCTAGCCATGTAGAGCCATTTTTTATATCCTTCACAACTTGATTCCCTTTTTACCAGGAGGGGATTTTCCCCCGAGTGTTGATATCCTACACATGTATCCTTGCTTTGAGCATAGGTATGTTCCACTGCTTGGAACTAGTTTGTTTGCCCTTATGACACTCGTCTCCTCCTAGTATGTAACTATAAATCTATTTTATTCTTTTTTCGAGCTTTTTAAATAACTGAAAAAGTCCAAAAAAATAAAAAAACCAAAAATTCGGACAAGGAAAGATGTTATATTTGGCAGCTGTCTTGTCGTGTCACCTTCGAACAGAGCACTGTATATCACATCCATTGGTTGGGTTATAGTTTGAATTTAGGAGTTGTACTCATTTATATAAGTTTATCTCCACCGACTGGTTAATCTTCCCCTCCGTATGGAGCCTCTGTGAATGCCTTCTGTGTCGTAGAGATGTCCCATTTTGTATATCAAGTCTATACTGCCTTCATTCAGTCACCATATGCCGTATGCTCTTGTTCAAAGGAGGTTGAAACCTGAGTTGGCCATTCCTTATTTATATTGACTTTGCATGTCGGCCATTCTCGGTACAGTTACTGGTTTGTGCACCTTATGATCGAGTCCTTCCACATTATACAGCTTTGCTGAGTACCTCGTGTTGGATGATGGGGGATGCCTTAATGCCCTCCTTCCAGTGGATTTCATCCCATCGACTTCAGATCATTTATTCTAGGATTGGAATCTAGAAATCATTTTGAGTGCCTTGATACTTGCACTCATCAGTGGCAGGTTCTCTCGCCATCGACAGTTCTTGGGAATACATCAATGTCCACTGATCGATGGACCCTCTCAAGTGTTCGACCTCAACACATTTATTCACACTTGTTAGTTTTCACTCTAGTACCTTGATTCCCATTTTCATTATCGGTGGGTGATCTCGCATCTGTTAATGGTATACATTAATGATCAGTAATCAAACGATGGAATACTATGTTCGACCTCAACACCTCTATTCGCATAGTAGGACATGTACTCGTAGCGGTTTGTGTAGAATACTTTCCAGATTGGTGGCATCTCTTATATGCTACCTCATTGATCATGCTAGTGTTGATGAGATTTCACTCTCGTGACTTGATTCAAGTATATGTCAGATATTTCTAGCCACTATGGAGATCTTGATCTATTATATATCTTCAGCCATTTTGGAGATCATGATCCTTTGTATATCTTCATCATGGAGATTCTAATCTATGTATATTGTATGTGGTGATGACCACATATGTGATATCATGTTTCATGCCTATTCATGGCCATTGTACTCTTATGTATGCAAGACTGCTATATGTATTTGCAGTGATGTGCAGAGTTGTATTATTGTACTATGATGATTGGGTGGCTGGTCTTCCATTTGGGATCCTTCATCACTCCACTTTTGGGATGGACTTATAATGTATTTCGGCCATCGTATGACCCCTCTGACCTCACACATTAGGGGGCATCTATTATAGCGGATTTCACCACTCCAGGTGAATCACACTTTGGATGGCCTTCCCCTATCCCACTGCAGACTCCTTAGACCCCATGGACCACTTTTTCTCCTTTGATGTTTCCTTGATCATCCCTAAAACCATGTGAAAAATGATACACATGACTTGTAAACCTATAAGCACGTATATACACGTGTTTGACCACTAAAACCATGTACATCAAGATGTGTGCATAATCCAAATCCTTTTGGAGTTTTCCTTGACATGGATCTTACTCATTTGACTCTTGGCCTTCCCTATTCCTTGAGATCACTCGGATTCGACCTTTCATTACCCCTTTGAAAAGCTATATAAGGAACCCCTTGGTACATTGAAGGCATAAGAGAGAATTGAGAGCAAAGAAACTACAGTCCATTGTTGTTGGAACTTATGCTTGAGTCTGCATCCCTTTGTCCCTTGGAGCACTTTTGTGTTCTTCCCAAGCTTTCCTTTTGCTTGTGAGCTTTCTATCGAGAGATGGAGGATTGAAGTGGTGGAGGCCCAAGTGGGGGATTCAGTTTCTTCAATTCGCAGACGTGCCGACAGAGGTTGTATCTTGTAATCTCTGATTTATATTAATAGAAATATCTTTTCCTATCCAATAATGTGTGTTTGAATGAATATTTTATCCATGGGATTATGTCAAATGCTTATACATTATTGATTATATATGCTAGAATAGATCTAACACCATGATATATAGAATGCTTGTATTGTTTACTTGTTGTTGAGGAAGTAATTTTTTCAATTCAAGCTGAAGTTGCAAAGCTCAATGGGGATCTACTTCAACCGTTCGGAATAAGGTATGAGGTCTGATACTTTAGTTTTAGACATTTAATTTCTATTGCATATTGGAAAGGATTGATTTCTGGAGTCAAGTTGTCTGTTGTGGTACCCCAAGCCATAGGAATTTCTCTTCGTAAGAGTATAGAGATACACAATGATATCTCCATACCATGGGTTAGTCATACTAATGAGAAACAATGACTCATCAGGAAATGAATCAAGGGGCTCTATAGTCTCAGTAGTACAGGGAAGGTCACATATAAGCTTTGTAAAGACGAGAGACTTCTTAGAAGTGCTTTTAGTGAATTCTAACTCAAATTCTTGGAGAATCACAATCCAACGTGATTATTTTCCCCCAAGCATTTGTCATGTGAAAACGTAGTACATGGGGCTAGAATCCACATAAACAGTGGTGGTGCGAAGCAATATATAATGATGAAACTTCTAGACCGTGATGACCAGGCCAGAGCGAGTTTCTCCACATGTGAGTATAGAGTCCTTCGTCCAAAAGACTCTTACTTGCATAATAAATCACATGTTCTTGGTCGTGTTCATCTATTTAAACAAGGACCATGCCTATGGTAGACAAGGATGCAGCCACATACATGGAATAGTCTTTAGCATAATTAGGTGGCTGCAACACTGGTGCATGGGTAAGTGCATGTTTGAGATTGTCAAACGTGTGTTGTGCAAAATCATCCCAGATTAAAGGGGTATCTTTCTTGAGAGACCTCATAAAACCATGTGTCCTTTCTGCATAATTGCAGATGAAACAATGTAGAAATTTTTCATTCCCTTGCAAACATGGGAGTTTAGTTACATTCGTGGGAGAAGGGAGGGCTAAGATAGCTTCAATTTTCAAGGGATCTTTACGGATCCCATATTTGGAAACAATAAATCCAAGAAGTCAGCCAGCTTCTACACAAAAAACACATTTATGGGGATTTAGATGAATATTAAAATTATGACATCGAAGAAACACAACTCTTAGATGATCGACATGAATATCCTTCTACTTGGAATGAGCAGGCATGTCGTAAAGATAGGGTTCCACAACATGTTTAATGTCATGAAAAGCATAAGAGATGGCACATTGGAATGTCGTGCCATCATTCTTTAAACCAAATGGAAGTTTTCGATAAGCAAAAGTCCCCCAACGAAAAATGAATGTTGTATTGTCTTGGTTTGATGGGAGAATATCAATATGATTATAGCCAGAGAATCCATCCATAAAGGAAAAAATAACACTTCCGGCACAGTTATCGATTATCTGATCGATATTGGGAGTGGGAAAGTTGTCTTTTGGACAAGCTCGATCCAAATCCCTAAAATTGATACAAACCCTAATAGAACCCTATTTTTTGTTCACAGGGACTATGTTGGACACCCATTCAGTTAATGGTACAGGGTAAATGAAACTAGCCCTGAGAAGTTTCTCAACTTCTTCTTTAATAGCAGCTGCTTTTCTTGCATGGACCTTTCGTAGTTTCTAATGGACAATCTTGGAATAGGGGTAAGTTTTGATCTCATGAACAACAATAGAGGCATCAATCCCTGGCATTTCTTCATATGTCCATGTGAATACATCTCTAAATTCCTTAAAAAGGGCCATGTATGTTTGATCCTCTTCAAGTGAAGAGTTTTGTTCTATGAAATGTTCTCGGAAACACTAGGTTTCACTGATATGTCTACATGCATAGTTTTTGTAATGTTACACAAATTTCCTTCAGAATCAACACTATGAGTGAGGATTGAAGACTGAGGTTTGAGGACTATATGAAATGAAACTATAGAGGTGAAATGGTCTTCTACCATATGGAAAGGGGGAAGGAAAGAACATTTGTGATGATAATATTCCCAACGCATCTCCTCTAATGACATAACTTCCATAATAGATTCATCTGTGGGAATTGTGTGTGAAATATAATATAGAAATGGGGAGGGGTTTTCGAGCTAGTATGGCATGCGATAATGGTATGAAGCCACCAACAAATGGTCATTGATGGGGGGATCACTGGTATCTTGGATTGCATTGTAAAATTCTTCTAAAGGGGAAAAGGATGTTGATTCATCAGCAATTTCTTTTCCTTTGTCTGCATGAGACGTATAGAACATGTTAATAGATGCAGTTTGTGATGCAGGAGGAGGATTAGATGAGGGAAAGACTCCCATTAGTGAAGAATCATTGATAATACCTACACCAATGTCCTTATACTATCAGGTATTTAGGAGTGGAACACTATTTGCATGATTTGTAATTGCACTAGGTGTAATGAAATCTAACTGATCAATAGTAACAATCTTTTCTTGGAATGGAAACTAGACGATCCAAAAAATAGTCGATGCTACAGATTTCATAGCATAAAACCAGTTACAACCTAGGAGTAGGATGTAATCCAAAGGAGCATCGACGACTTCAATATGAATGGAGACTGAATTTCCCCCCGGTTCAACATGGATGGCACGTAGTAATCCATAGGGTTGAAAGCTACGACCATAAAAAGCCTTAAGGGTGGTATGTGAACAGTTGATTTCTTGAGAACCAATGGCTCTCCAGCAAGATAAAGACATAACTAATGTAGAGGAACCCTTGTCCGAAACGGTATGACAGATAGTTTTTCCAGCAATCTTGGTAGCGATCTAGAAAGCTAACTGATGTGAGAGCCTCATCTTGAAATCATCCATTTTGAAAGTGATCATATTGCTATTCTCAAGATCCATAGCTCCAAGGGAAGTAAGCAAGTTTTTCCATTAAGTTGGGCAGGTTTGAAGTACCTCAAAATCCAGCATAGCACATGGTCCTTGGGCCAAATCTTCAACAATATTATAATATGAGGCGGCATCAGCTTTAGGATTGATTATGGACTTACGTATAATACCCTTTGGTGGATAGAAAATTGCTTTTGGAATAGATTTTTCAACATGAAGACCATTATTAGGAGGATGTGTGGAAGTGGATGGTTTTTCAGATGGAACATCATCACATTTATTTTTCGGGGGAGGGTCATAACTGTGTGATCTTGTATTTAAATTAACTGTTTCACTAGACATCATTCAAACTTCATTAGTGGAGGAAGAAGTTTCGTTCAAGGACTTATGATCAATTAACTGTTGTTGGGAAGGGAAAGGATATTTTAAAAATGCTAGGGTGGGTGAAGTTTTCAAAAACTTACTAACTTCCTCACGATGAGGACATTCTTTTGTAAAATGGTCACCTCCATAGATTAAAAAATGATATTTTACCTTTCGCTTACCTTTTGAATCAGTATCTGAGTTTTGTGTTTTGTTTCCTTCTTATTGATTATCAGGTTTTTAGATTTATTTTTTCCTTTATTCTTTCTGCTACAAGATTCATTTGATTGGATCGTGTTTACTTCAACAGAAGCAATAAGAGAGGGTGCAGGTTTGGTATATGGTGCTGGTTGATTTGATGGGGTGGCAGTTTGATTTTGTTTCTTAGAAGAATTTGCTGCCATTTGCATTTTAACTGAACCAAGTATGGCATAAGTAGGTGGTTCAGTTGCGGGTCTTGATGGATCAGTTGTAGGTTGAGGAGCATGTAGAATCAGATCATATAGAGTACCTGATTGGGAGTAAACCAAGTCTAGGTAGTGAGTGTGGCTAATATCTTGCTCCTCAGTAACAACACCTCCCATGGAAGCATCTCTAGCAATAGGTGGAAGTAAAGACTTTGTAAACCAATCAATGAGAAACTGATTAGAAATGGGGGCCTTAATTAACCTTCTTCTTCATCTCCATTCATGGATATGATCTCATATGTGATTTGATGTGGTTTGTCGAAGTGAAGTCAAAAGGTATGTACTTGGTTCATATCAGATTGGCAATTGAAAGTGTGTTAAAAATGCCATTGCTAAGGTATTGAAGTCCCAAAAAGAGTGCTGTGGTAACTCGATGTACCACTTGGTAGCAAAACCAGCGAGGTTTCTTTGAAAAATCCTTATATGGATTGAGAAGTCCATCAAAGAATTGGATGACCACCATAAATGAAATGTCATCACATGGTTTTTTGGATCTTTACAGGGTTTTCCATCAAACTTTGGTATATCAGAAGGCAACTTTACAGGAATGGCAGGCCAAGAGGGTTCATGATGGATTGGGTCATTTATCAATCTTGACAAGTCTGGAAGATCTAAAGTAGCTAGAAATGGTAGTTGTTGATTTGGTTGTGGATACTGGTAGTATTGGTATGTCATTTGCTGGCCAGTAGGACTATATGAATATTGATACATGGGTATGGATGATGCCCTCTAAGCTTGTTGAAAAGGTTGTGGATTTCCAAAATTTCCTAAGGAGGCGGGCAACAAGAGGGAGGGGGTCCTCCAGAAGGTGGTGGTGGTGCTGGTCCTCCAGGTGGTGGTGGTGTTGGTCCTCCACCTCCAAGTGGTGGTGGTGGTCCTCCAAATGGTCCTTCTGGTCCACGCGGTGGTCATCCAGGGGAGATCCACCATATCCTCCAATAGTATTCACAAAATCTACTCCATATGATAGAACATTGGACCAATTGGGTTGTCCCAAAGGTACAAAATCATTCCCAGGGTAGGGAATTCCAAGATAAATATCCGCTGGCGGTGGTTTTTGATACACTTGGTTGACCGTAGTTAGCTGAGTTCCTGGATAACTATATCCCGAAGAATCTATATTATTGACAGGTTGCACCCCTAAGGGTTGGCCTAAACTATATGGGGGGTGAACAACATTGGTATTAGTAGGAGGGATAACTACTACACATTTTGCTACAGCTACAACTTGTCCTAAACTAGAAATAATTCCACTAACAGATGGTGTAACTTGCGCCAAGGATTCCCCCCCAGTGTTAGAGTGTGTTAACATAACTTTATTTGTGGATTCCCCCCCAACCATGACTGGTATGGAAGGCCTAGTAACGAGGCCAGGATGTGAGACTGTAGGATTGTCATTTGGACCTAGATTACCTTGAAATGGAATTTCTTCAATAGGACCTAACAATTGAGCTAGTGAACGATATCCCTCAGGCCATGGGTTGCAGGAAGTATCCCCATAGGTTGGATGATCTTCAAGAGAAGGTTTAATTTCAGATAAAGGCCAAGGATCTATATTATGGGGTAAAGGAGCCGACATAGTTTCATAACGAGACACCAGTGGAGGAATGATTCTTTCTACTCTCTCTGAAAAGTTACGAGCTCGATCGAGAGATGCATTAATTCTTCTCTGTTCCTCATCTCCCAAAGGAGGATTCCAAGTGAAGGTACAATAACCCTGAATTTAGAAATAGCTTGTCCCATAGAGGTTCTCCAAAAAGGAGCATCGAAGCCATAATCTGGTTGAGTAGGACTATCAACACGGCCTTCCAACAACGAATGCACAGAAGCATCAGCCGCAGGAGGGATTTGAACCAAAGGATTTGTAAAAATAGTGAAATTATCTCTGGTTTAACTAGATAGGGTAGTTCCTACAAGAACATTAGCAGAAGCTAGTTGTTCCATGGTTACTGTTATAGTGGATTTCACCACTCGAGGTGAGTCACACTTTGTATGGCCTTCCCCTATCCCGTTGCAGACTCCTTAGACCCCATGGACCACTTTTTGTCCTTTGATGTTTCCTTGATCATCCCTAAAAACATATGAAAAATGATACACATGAATTTTAAACCTATAAGCATGTATATACGTGGGTTTGACCACTAAAACCGCGTACATCAGGATGTGTGCATAATCCAAATCCTTTTGGAGTTTTCCTTGACATGGATCCGACTCATTTGACTCTTGGCCTTCCATATGCCTTGAGATCGCTCAAATTCGAACTTTCATTACCCCTTTAAAAAGCTATATAAGGAACCCCTTGGTTCATTGAAGGCAGAAGAGAGAATTGAGAGCAAAGAAACTACAGTCCATTGTTGCCGGAACTTATGCTTGAGTCTACATCCCTTTGTCCCTTGGAGCACTTTTGTGTTCTTCCCAAGCTTTCCTTTTTCTTGTGAGCTTGCTATTAAGAGATGGAGGATTGAAGTGGTGGAGGCCCAAGTAGAGAATTCAGTTTCTCCAGTTCACAGACGTGCCAACAGAGGTTGTATCTTGTAATCTCTGATTTATATTAATAGAAATATCTTTTCTTGTCCAATAATGTGTGTTTGAGTGAATATTTTATCCATGGGATTATGTCAAATACTTATACATTATTGATTATATATGCTAGAAAAGATCTAACCCCATGATATATAGAATTCTTGTATTGTTTACTTGTTGTTGAGGAAGTAATATATCAATTCAAGCTGAAGTTGGAAAGCTCAATGGGGATCTACTTCAACCGTTCGGAATAAGGTACGAGGTCTAATCCTTTAGTGTTAGACATTTAATTTCTATTGAATATTAGAAAGGATTGATTTCTAGAGTCAAGATGTCTATTGTGGTACCCCAAGCCATAGGAATTTCTCTCCGTAACAAAATTGGCGACTCTGTTGGGGAGTTCCTAGTAGTTGTCCTTTGGGGGTTGTTTTCTCGGCATTCAATGAATTTGAATTTATCTTTCTCTCTTGTTTCTGTGTCAGGTCTGGGGGCATGTATGCCTGGTGTTTGTGCCAGAAATTGTTTCTAAGGCCAGAGAAACAAGCCAACACACACTCAAATGAAATTCAATAAAGAAAACAAAGTTTAAGGGTTTCTGTAATGTGTTTTTGGTTGTAAGCTTTAGGAACTATCAGGGAATACATTCAGAAGCCAAATAAAAACTAGATCATAAACAAAAGATGATAAAGATGCATGATATATCAACAAGATCCAACAGAAAGACTATGCTGAGGTTCATACATAATAGACAAGCATTACCAGCAAACACACATTAACCGGCAATGAATATATCTATTAAGAAACTAAACAAGTTCAATAATGAAGACAACACAGAAAAAAATGAAGGGTAAAAGTGATATATATCTCATAGTTTCATCAACCACTGCATACAAGAGTTACAATACTTAGCTCTGAACAAGTCTGAAGATACAAACAGTCTGCAGACCTCATGTAGCTCCCAAAAATCAGAACCTTCCTAATGACTTCTAAAACTCTCTAAATACTACTTTTACAAAAACAGTTAGGTATCAAAAACCCTAACTCTCCTCAACTGATTGGATGGGCTAAAAAAAAGTTTAAAATATTACAAAATGTGAAATTTACCAAAAATAGTAGACCACTTAACTAATGAGCTTCTCAAAAAGATAACTAATAACTAATTTAACAGCTATCTTAGTTGGTTTTGTTAATTTGCTCAATACATCTCCAAACACCTTCTAATAGTTATTGGCTGTTTTCATCATGTTTGAGACCTTCCTGATAAGTTCCATGGCTTTGTCATATGCTTTCATGAAGAACTGAACAACAGCTTTCCTTGAATAGCCTTTTGGCAAAGTTCCAAGCTTTGTGTAACAAGCTGCTCTATTTGTTATGTAACATCATCCAAATCCATTGCCTTTTTATAATGCTGGATAGCAGTCTCAAAATCTTTTTTCTTATAAGCTGCATTTCCAAGTTCTTTTTCTCCTTGTGCCTCATCTGGAATATCCATTGGTTCTGGCTCTGGCTCTGACTCTGGCTAAGGTTCTGGTATTCTTTTTGGCTATGGCCTAGGGGAACCAGAATTCTTCTATGTCAACAGCACATTTTATTGTGAACAGGGGATTGGTAGAAGCTTATGAATAAAAGCATGCACTATTTCATAAACATTTGCATGCTTTAGGACCAATCTACAATTGAACTGCTGCACTTGAGTAGATTAAATGGAGATGCCAGGCTTTAACATGTGATATCACCACCTGTAAAATTCAAGATTGCACACAATGTTGCTGTTTAAGTTTGTGACAAATGAGATTGCTCACCTAGGGCCTTGCTCTGAACCCTGAGTTCCAGCTTTTGGCACAATACTGACACTGCTGACTGCCCCATTTTTAGCAGGTGGTCCAATGCCCCACTTCCCTTCTGATTCTAAGGGCTCCAAAACAACTACACTCCCATCTGTAAGCCCAAGAGAAAATTGATTTGGTTCTTGGGGATGAGCTGCAACATGTGGGTATACAGTAGAGATGACATTATGAGGAAGATAAGCAGAAGCAGCAATTCTGCACCGTATCTTAATCGTATCAGCATGGAAAACTCCAACAGCACCATCACGAAAGCTTGTATAAATTAGCAGACTATCACATGAGTATGTAGCATTTGCTATTGGCACAGAAAGAGACTCGTAAGGAATCCTCTGTTTGAGGTGCTCCAGTTTTGTGGTTTCATAGATAGCAAGCTGAGTTTCATGCACAAGAGACTCTTCAACACCATCCCAAAAAAGCTTTTTCCATTGTTGATTTAATCTGCACCTTAATTTTATTAGAACCTTTATTTATTCCACAGAGAACATCAGCCAACGATCTATCTCTGTCATGAAGAATATCATTAACCAAAATTTCATTGTCATTTAACAATTTTTCCTCAAGTGCATCCCCCAATATATTGCTGGAGTTAGACTCAGTATTAGAGGAGGTTTCCGGTTCTGAAGTGCTCTTAAATAATGACCACGCAACCTTCTTTGGGTTTCCATTACCACCCTTTTGGGCATCAGAGGGACTATAAGATGGAAAAAATGATGCAGGGTAAAAGGGTGACATTAGTAGAGCTCCATTCTCCTTTTATTCCATAAATTTAGATCGTGTATCTAATAGTGTTGTTTCAAACACCACTTCATTGCTTGAATCATAATTTTTCTCATAATAATTTTCAGGGGCTGATGATTGGTTCCTCAACGATTGCATATAACTTCTATCTTCACCTTATAACCAGGGCCACAATTATTATGGTTCATGGACTCATCAGAGTTCATTGTGCTTCTAGTAACTCTGACAGAAAGGGCGTGAAGATTTTGAGTAAATTTTTAGGATACAGATGTGAAAATATGAGCATTAGAGTCTTCAGATGCAACTGAATTTTTCTTAACCAGGTTCGGCTTAGATTTGGGATTATCATCTGGAAAGTGAAGAGTATCCCTCAATGGCCATGAATCTCCTTTCCCTTGATGATTTCTATACATTGGCTGAGGCTCAGCATCATCCTCTGGCACATGAAGAGTGTCACGTAGTGGCCATGAATCTCTTTTCTTTTGAGGGCTCTTTCTTATAGTGAAACCCCTGAGGTAAGCATAGCTACCACCTATGATTTCTGCTGCAAACTTGAACAGGTCCAGTATGAATCTCCCAAAGGACGTCCAACCGGCATCAACCTTTTAATCTCCTTATTTATTTTTAATGCTCAACTGCAGTTGTTTAAAATCATAACCTGAGCTGTCGAATGCTTGTCTTCAAGTGCACAGATGTCCTTCAATGATCAATTCGACTGCAAATAACGGAATTAAAAATCCCTAATTTCCCATTAGCCTTCATAAACCTCAACCCAGCTCTGCAACGTCATTTCTGAACTTTGGGCCCGAAATACCAATGCACTACAAGTTTTAAATTCCAAAATAGAGATAGGGACGAAATATCTTCTTAACCAAATCGGTTTAAATGACCAACTGTCAAGCTGAACTTCATTTGTAGCAATGATGAACATGTCTTTCCTCACGAACTGAAAACACCTGAAATCATGATAATCCTAAAGCTCACACGTAGCAATCCACTCATAATGTGGGATTAGTCATTCACCAATTTAAATCATGAAAAAATTTTGCTTGTAAAACGGGAAAAAAGAAGGCCGCGATATTCTTGTAGCGGTTTCCGGTTCTGTCGAAAAAGAATCTGAGGGAGCTTGAGAATCAATAAAATGGATTTCATTAACATTTATAACATCAGGCAGTGGAGGTAAATCAATATAGGGGACAATCTCAGCTAAAGAAAATCCACATTCTAGACTTGTGTTCTCCATTGCATGCACTTCTGTAACCTTGGGACAAATACTCAAATATTTCCTAGGCTTTAAATCATTGCCAGGCAAAGTCTTGTCAATTCTGGCTCCCTTGCTCTCTAATGTTTCAACCTCTTCTGTTGGAATAGCTTCAGAAATTAAGCCATATGTGACCATTTCTCTGGAAACAAGATGCTCTGCATGTTCCTATCAAGTTTCTGATTCTTCAAACCATTTTTGGTCCTCTACTTTGTGGTTTGCACACCTCAGAGATGTTGTAATAATCCATAACATAAACCCTAATGAAAAAATAGCAACCATAAGAATCGAGATGAAAGGAACTGCCATATCAGTGCCTATATTCCTCAAGGAACCTATCCACTCGCTATCCCCAAAAAACATATCTAACACGAGTGATATATTAAGGATGAGCATAAAAAAGAAGGATAACCAGGCCAAAACTTCCACAAAAAGAGATATTTTATGAGTTCCCATTATTGAACTTGAAGATGCCACTCTAAAAAGAGGTATTACAGCAGCTGGAAATTGCATAGACAACATGACTTGAGAAAATATCAGCAACTAATAAACATCTGCAGTCCTTGAATTCCATACATAAAGCATGTCTAGGGCAATCACATCCGTTTTCATTCAAATACGTTGAAACTATATATGACGATCAATACCAAGGAAACCTTCCAAAGCAACTTGCTCTCTAATGATCCCAGTTAATTTTGTCAACTGGCTGGCACAAAATACAGCTAGAAAAAATGCCACGGGAGTGATTGAGCTTTTGAATAACTATTCCTTCAATGGGTGCATATCCTGAAAGTTTGAAACTTCAAGGAAGTTTGATATGAAGATACACATAGACCAGAGAAACCAGGAAAAGACTCTTCCGAAAATAAATCACAGACATGCTTGTCCCAAATCAAATGGAACAACTCCTTTGTTGATAATCCCATGGTAACTGTTGCATTCAGGTTACTACCGGCTTGAATAGCATCCATGACCTCTCCAAATGTTGGCTGTTGAGCACACCCACATGAATCCATTACATCCTCGCACATTTTTTTACAAGGAAATCCTAAGCTTGCTGCTTGGATGATGCGTGGAAGAGCTTGTTGCAAAGAAATAGTTGCAGAAGACTTCTCTGATGTGATGGATGATATAAGAGGCATAATTTCATCAAGTACTTTATCAATGGTCCCATGGGGAGGAGTGTTGACAGCACACTAGAACTTCTCAAAGTTATCTTGACAAACAGCACAATCCATAAGTCCTTCTGCTCCAACATATTGTTGCAATACTAATGATAGACCTTAGAAAGAACTTTTTGTAAGGAAGGCTTTAAAAGCACAGTCAAGGAGCCTGTTTTTAGAATCGCAGGAATTTATGTAATCAGAGTAATCTGGTGCAACCAAATAGGTCTTTGAACCTCTGAACACATTGCACTCTGTTGCATTGTGTTTTGCATATTCTTCACCAACGTCTTTCAGCACACCTTCTTTGACCATAGTGGCAAAAGGGCAATGCTTTCCACTGATTTCTGAAAGCTTTCTGATTGAATAACATGCACCGAATCCGGCAAGGGAAGGCCACTTCTTTCCAACTGTGATATCCATGTCCATACGGTGAAAAATCCCAACATAAAATTCAATGAATTCCTATGCAAACAGCCCGCCATTGCTGCTCCTTGTAGGTAGAATATGGACTCGAGTTAAATAATCAAAGAGTGGAGGTAAAAGTTGTGAGGCATAATATTTGCACCGAGAAGGGCCACAGCTATGTACAGGCTTTCATGCTTTACTCTTCGAATCATTCCATTCACTATAGAGCCAGCATTAGAGTCTGTGGATAAAGAACCGAGTGCAAAGAATAGAAGCACCAATCCTGTTATGCTTATAGATAATACTTCAGCACAGTGCTTTCCCAGGAGTGGTAAAATGAGCAAAAATAAAAGTGCATTAACTGTGCTTAGGAACACACACAGAAACATATCCAGCTCCATAATATTTAATTTAGAAGATCTTCCCCGAAAATATTGCCTTATTTCGCTCACTATCATCATTTTCCATAAATTTGCATCCAGTTGCCAGAACGGTTGCCAGAATCTCCCTCACATGAGACTGACGCCTGTTTACATGAAAAAAACTTGGAAAAACATATATCAAATGTGACCAATAATTTATTTAACATTTCCCCAGCGAAATCCCCAAAAAATCGGACTGAAAAATGAACATTCTAGCAAAAAACGATTTTCTTGTAGCGCGCCAATGTAATTTTTTAGCTCCAGTGCTACAAGAATAATTTTAACACTGTTTTGGTGCTTTTTTACAGCTTTTGGTAATTTTGCATAGAATTTAAAAGCTGCTTGAGTGATGGCTATGCTCAGAGTATGATTTGTGAATCCACCATTTGATATAATGACTTTCAAAAACCCATTTAAAATGTAAAGGATAAAAAAACAAAGCAAAAATATTAAAGCCAAATTTAAAATTTCAGCTAACAACCAAAAATTCTCCTAAAAGAAATAAATAATTAAACTCAAAGCAAAAGATTAACTTCAAAATAAAATGCAAATCAACAAAAATTGAAGAAACAAATTACTGACATAACATAGGGCTCCAGCTGCGGGATGAAGTCCTCCCTGCGAGGCTTCAAGAACCTGTAGACCAGTTCCTTCTATCTGCAAAACGTCCATTGGGATATGGAGTCTTTATTCAACCCCACTCACACCGGTATGTACAATGAAAATCAAATCTCTTTCCCTAAGGAACCTTCTTTCTACTGAATCAAATCGAAATCCGATTTCCAATGTAACCAAGAAAAAATTTGGTCAATCCACCAAAACTTGCTTTCAACTCCAAATATATATATAATCAGAAATATTGGAAAACATGAAGAGCAGAAATTTAACAAATTATACCCACTTTCATCAAATAGCGTCTCTGAAATAACAGATTTATAACCTGGTATTGACTTTAAATAGTCTGCTATTGGATCATAAAAACTTCCATAAGTTACCTCTTCCTGCTCTGGCTGTCCAAAAGAAAATTTTGTTCCATGGATATCAATCAGGCCTTGGTGATAAAAGACATCAGGATCAGCCTGAATTTGATCTATAAATTTTTGAATAGTGTCAACACTTTGAACCTCCTTTTCCACACTGTCTTCAAATAAATGACTATCAGGCATTGGCTTTTGCTATTCAAGAATAATACACTGAATGCATTCTTGAATCTGCTGATCAGATTTCGACATATCACACACCTCACAGATTTCTGGGTCTTTCTTTTCAATTTCATCATCATATCTATTAAAAATTTGACCATCTTCATAATGATTTTGAACAGCAGATTTATCATAACCATTAATGTATGCAACTTCTGAAAAAATTTGAACAGCCTGGCCTTCATCAATTTTAGTATCAAAACCAAAAGGAATAGAGTCTAATTCATCACAGAATTCATGACCTGGAACCCTAATCTCTTCATCATAGCTAGGATTATTCTGAGGAATTTCTAATGATGATGCTAAAGGTTCATCTTTTCCTTCAATACAAAACTGATCTTTAACACAACACTGATTTTCAAAAGTTTGTTGAACTAGAGATTGATCTTCAAAATGATTTTCATTCAAACAATTATTAAGGCTGTTGGAATCATTTTGAGAATGTTCCAAACCATATTTACTGACTTCATCACTTGGACAATCCTCAAACTGACCTAAAACGACATCCTGGTTATCACAATGATCATAGCATTCTTCCTTGACAACACTATCTGAAAATGTTACCTTCTCCTCTTCAACAAATCCTGAAACTTCAACTTCTTTATGACATATTTTGAACTCTTGACTGTACTCATCATCATGGTTCTTTAAATCAGAAATTGTATGAAAAACATCATCCTGCTCACAACAATCTTTTAAAAAGAGTTCAGCTAAGTACAGATACTTACAACGTTTCCGAAAGCATGTGTGGAATTCTTTCAGTGAGGAGATGCTAGCAGCGGGAAGAGAAAAATACCAATCTCGTGCATCTTTCTCGAGTGAATACATGAACATCTTCATGAGCACATCTTCATGCTGGATATTTAACTGGACCATACATTGATGAAATTTAATGAGGTGATCTGAAGGATTGTCCTCTTTACTTTCTCTAAACCGTGGAAGACAATCTCCCCAAACATCCATAGTAGGTACTGGATTTGGAAAACCTGGAATATCTGAAAAATTTAACGGTGCAAACCTTCGAGCCACAATAGCTTCCATGGACATTGGTCTCTGCATGTTCAAATAGTGGAGTCGCCAATCAATTTATCAAGATATATTTTGTTTCTTCTTCTCAAAAAGAGAAAGGGGTGACAATGGTTCAAATTAATCAAGGCTGTATAAAGCTAGGGATGACTGAAACCTTCTAATTCTTCTAGCAGCCACTGTGTCAAACTTTGGTGAAAAATAGCCTTCAAAAATGCTGGTTCAAGTTCACGTCTTAAACCAGGAAAATAGATAAGTATCCCAGGGAAGATATGCTTCAGCTTTGTCCTCTGCAACGGCGCCAAATATGTTTGTGCCAGAAATTGTTTCTAATGCCAGAGAAACAAGCCAACACAATCTCAAATATAAAACTCAAATAAAACTAGGGTTTAGTGTTTGTTTAATGTGTTTTTTGGTTGTAAGATTTGAGAATAAGCAGGTAATACATTCATAAGAAAAATAAAAACTAAATCATAAACAGAAACTGATAAAGATGCATAACATATCACATAAGATCGAACAGAGAGACCATGCTGAGGTTCATACAGAAAGGACAAGCACTACCAGCAAATACACATTAACTAGTAATGAATTTATCATTTAAGGAACTAAACAAGTTCAGAAATGAAACCAACACAGACAAACTGAAGGGGAAAAAGTCATATATTTCATAATTTCATCAGCAAATGCTTACAAGAGTCACAATACTTAGCTCTGAACAAGTCTGAAGATACAAACAGTCTGCAGACCTCCTGTAGCTCCCAAAAATTAGAACCCTTCTTCAGTCCCTCTATCCCCCTTTTATAATTACAAAGAAGTGGTTCTATTTCCCCTTCATTAGGTCTAAATTGAAACTACCAAGCAGTTACATTAACTAACTAACTCAACTAATTGACTAAAAATAGCAAATCGGATTCCTGGAAAATATGAAGAATTTCTGGAAAATAGGTGTCAAAGACGCTTCCATATCTCTCAATTAGTGACACCTATGTAAAAACGGAGAGATTTTTTTGTGAATGGATCCATTATGGACACAAACCTCTCTTGGTTTTTACCAATTCATCTCCAATCAATCAGAATCTGCCCCACAAAAGGAACACTAAAACAGGAAAATATTAAATATTTAAAATCCCTGAAAAATAGGCTGCAAAGATTAAACGGAATCTTTCAAAAATTGACACCTGTTGCCAAACTGAGAGAGGTTTTTGTATATGGGTATCTTATAAACAAAAACCTCTTTTTTTTTCAAAAATTATTCTCCTTTAGCTCGTGGTAGGCATTTTACTTCAATGACCCAAAACAGGAAAAACTGAGCAGAATTCTCAGTGATCTGTGCATTTCACTGTAAACGGGATGCTGTTTTACTGTCTCTTTTTTTATTCATAAGTGATGAGACTTTGTTTCTACAAATAATTCTCCCTCAATCCCGATCATCATCATATTTTTCCATCTCATCATCAACTTCCACATCCATCTCTTTAAAAATAGAGGTCTCCGAATCAATTCTCGTAGGCTTACTAACATTTAGTACACTGTCAATGCAAAGGCCATCTGAGGAAGGTGCAGGCACTGATACAGGAGATTATTCTGTCGAAAAATAATCTGAGGGAGCTTGATAATAAATAAAATGGATTTCATTAACATTTATAACATCAGGCAGTGGAGGTAAATCAATATAGGGGACAATCTCAGCTGAAGAAAATCCACTTTCTAGACTTGTGTGCTCCATTGCATGCACTTCTGTAACCTTGGGACAAATACTCAAATATTTCCTAGGATTTAAATCATTTCCAGGAAAAGTCTTGTCAATTCTGGTTCCCTTTCTGTCTAATGTTTCAACCTCTTCTGTTGGAATAGCTTCAGAAATTAAGCCATATGTGACCATTTCTCTGGAAACAAGATGCTCTGCATGTTCCTATCGAGTTTCTGATTCTTCAAACCATTTTTGGTCCTCTACTTTGTGGTTTGCACACCTCAGAGATGTTGCAATAATCCATAACATAAACCCTAATGAAAAAATAGCAACCATAAGAATCAAGATGAAAGGAACTGCCATACGAGTGCCTATATTCCTCAAGGAACCTATCCACTCGCTATCCCCAAAAAACATATCTAACACGAGTGATATATTAAGGATGAGCATCAAAAAGAACGATAACCAGGCCAAAACTTCCACAAAAAGAGATATTTTATGAGTGCCCATTATTGAACTTGAAGATGCCACTCTAAAAAGAGGTATTACAGCAGCTAGAAATTGCATCGACAACATGACTTGAGAAAATATCAGCAACTAATAAACATCTGCAGTCCTTGAATTCCATACATAAAAGATGTCTAGGGAAATCACATCTGTTTTCATTCAAATATGTTGAAACCATATCTGACGATCAATACCAAGGAAACCTTCCAAAGCAACTTGCTCTCTAATGATCCCAGTTAATTTTTTCAACTGGCTGGCACAAAATACAGCTAGAAAAAATGCCACGGGAGTGATTGAAATTTTGAATAACTATTCCTTCAATGGGTGCATATCCTGAAAGTTTGAAACTTCAAGGAAGTTTGATATGAATATACACATAGACCAGAGAAACCAGGAAAAGACTCTTCCAAAAATAAATCACAGACATGCTTGTCCCAAATCAAATGGAACAACTCCTTTGTTGATAATCCCATGGTAACTGTTACATTCAGGTTACTACCGGCTTGAATAGCATCCATGACCTCTCCAAATGTTGGCTGTTGAGCACATCCACATGAATCCATTACATCCTCGCACATTTTTTTACAAGGAAATCCTAAGGTTGCTGCTTGGATGATGCGTGGCAGAGCTTGTTGCAAAGAAATAGTTGCAGAAGACTTCTCTGATGTGATGGATGATATAAGAGGCAGAATTTTATGAAGTACTTTATCAATGGTCCCACAGGGAGGAGTGTTGACAGCACACTAGAACTTCTCAAAGTTATCTTGACAAACAGCACAATCCATAAGTCCTTCTGCTCCAACATATTGTTGCAATACTAATGATAGACCTTAGAAAGAACTTTTTGTAAGGAAGGCTTTAAAAGCACAGTCAACGGGCCTGTTTTTAGAATCGCAGGACTTTATGTAATCAGAGTAATCTGGTGCAACCAAGCAGGTCTCTGAACCTCTGAACACATTGCACTCTGTTGCATTGTGTTTTGCATATTCTTCACCAACGTCTTTCAGCACACCTTCTTTGACCATAGTGGCAAAAGGGCAATGCTTTCCACTGATTTCTGAAAACTTTTTGATTGAATAACATGCACCGAATCTGGCAAGGGCAGGCCACTGCTTTCCAACTGTGATATCCATGTCCATACGGTGACAAATCCCAGCATAAACTTCAATGAATTCCTATGCAAACTGCCCGCCATTGCTGCTCCTTGTAGATAGAATATGGACTTGAGTTAAATAATCAAAGAGTGGAGGTAAAAGTTGTGAGGCATAATATTTGCATCGAGAAGGGCCACAGCTGTGTAAAGGATTTCACGCTTTACTCTTGGAATAATTACATTCACTATAGAGCCAGTGCTAGAGTCTGTGGATAAATAAACGAGTGCAAAGAATAGAAGCACCAATCCTGTTATGCTTATAGATAATACTTCAGCACAGTGCTTTCCCAGGAGTGGTAAAACGAGCAAAAATAAAAGTGCATTAACTGTGCTCAGGAACACACACAGAAACATATCCAGCTCCATAATATTTAATTTAGAACATCTTCCCCGAAAATCTTGCCTTATTTCGCTCACTATCATCATTTTCCATAAATTTGCTTCCAGTGGCTAGAACGGTTGCCAGAATCTCCCTCACATGAGACTGACGCCTGTTTACATGAAAAAAACTTGGCAAAACAGATATCAAATGTGACCAATGATTTATTTAACATTTCCCCAGCGAAATCCCCAAAAAATCGGACTGAAAAATGACCATTCTGGCAAAAAATGATTTTCTTGTAGCGCGTCAGTGTAATTTTTTAGCTCCAGTGCTACAAGAATAATTTTAACACTGTTTTGGTGCTTTTTTACAGCTTTTGGTCATTTTGCATAGAATTTAAAAGCTGCTTGAGTGATGGCTATGCTCAGAGTATGATTTGTGAATCCACCATTTGATATAATGACTTTCAAAAACCCATTTAAAATGTAAAGGATAAAAAGACAAAGCAAAAATATTAAAGCCAAATTTAAAATTTCAGCTAACAACCAAAAATTCTCCTAAAAGAAATAAATAATTAAACTCAAAGCAAAAGATTAACTTCAAAATAAAATGCAAATCAACAAAAATTGAAGAAACAAATTACTGACATAACATCTAGCTCCAGCTGCGAGATGAAGTCCTCCCTGCGAGGCTTCAAGAACCTGTAAACCAGTGCCTTCTGTCTGCAAAACGTCCATTGGGCTATGGAGTCTTTATTCAACCCCACTCACACCGGTATGTACAACGAAAATCAAATCTCTTTCCCTGGGGAACCTTCTTTCTACTGAATCAAATCGAAATCCGATTTCCAATGTAACCAAGAAAAAATTTGGTCAACCCACCAAAACTTGTTTTCAACTCCAAATATATATATAATCAGAAATATTGGAAAACATGAAGAGCATAAATTTAACAACTTATACCCACTTTCATCAAATAGCATCTTTGAAATAACAGATTTATAACCTGGTATTGACTTTAAATAGTCTGCTATTGGATCATAAAAAATTCCATAAGTTACCTCTTCCTGATCTGGCTGTCCAAAAGAAAATTTTGTTCCATGGATATCAATCAGGCCTTGGTGATAAAAGACATCAGTATCAGCCTGAATTTGCTCTGTAAATTTTGGAATAGTGTCAACACTTTGAACCTCCTTTTCCACACTGTCTTCAAATAAATGATTATCAGGCATTGGCTTTTGCTGTTCAAGAATAATAAACTGAATGCATTCTTGAATCTGCTGATCAGATTTCGACATATCACACACCTCACAGATTTCTGGGTCTTTCTTTTCAATTTCATCATCATATCTATTAAAAATTTGACCATCTTCATAATGATTTTGAACAGCAGATTTATCATAACCATGAATGTATGCAACTTCTGAAAAATTTTGAACAGCCTGGCCTTCATCAATTTTAGTATCAAACCCAAAAGGAATAGAGTCTAATTCATCACATAATTCTTGACCTGGAACCCTAATCTCTTCATCATAGCAAGGAGTATTCTGAGGAATTTCTAATGATGATGCTAAAGGTTCATCTTTTCCTCCAATACAAAACTAATCTTTAACACAACACTGATTTTCAAAAGTTTGTTGAACTAGAGATTGATCTTCAAAATGATTTGCATTCAAACAATTATTAAGGCTGTTGGAATAATTTTGAGAATGTTCCAAACCATCTTTACTGATTTCATCACTTGGACAATCCTCAAAATGACCTAAAACGACATCCTTGTTATCACAATGATCATAGCATTCTTCCTTGACAACACTATCTGAAAATGTTACCTTCTCCTCTTCAACAAATTCTGAAACTTCAACTTCTTTATGACATATTTTGAACTCTTGACTGTACTCATCATCATGGTTCTTTAAATCAGAAATTGTATGAAAAACATCAGCCTGCTCACAACAATCTTTTAAAAAGAGTTCAGCTAAGTACAGATACTTACAACGTTTCCGAAATCAGGTGTGGAATTCTTTTAGTGAGGAGATGCTAGCAACGGGAAGAGAAAAATACCAATCTCGTGCATCTTTCTCAAGTGAATACATGAACATCTTCATGAGCACATCTTCATGATGGATATTTAAATGGACCATACATTGATGAAATTTAATGAGGTGATCTGAAGGATTGTCCTCTTTACTTTCTCTAAACCGTGGAAGACAATCTCCCCAAACATCCATAGTAGGTACTGGATTTGGAAAAACTGGAATATCAAAAAAATTTAACGGTGCAAACCTTCGAGCTACAATAGCTTCCATGGACATTGGTCTCTGGATGTTCAAATAGTGGAGTCGCCAATCAATTTATCAAGATATATTTTGTTTCTTCTTCTCAGAAAGAGAAAGGGGTGACAGTGGTTCAAATTAATCAAGGCTGTATAAAGCTAGGGATGACTGAAACCTTCTAATTCTTCTAGCAGCCACTGTGTCAAACTTTGGTGAAAAATAGCCTTCAAAAATGCTGGTTCAAGTTCACCTCTTAAACCAGGAAAACAGATAAGTATCCCAGGGAAGATATGCTTCAGCTTCGTCCCCGGCAACGGCGCCAAAGATGTTTGTGCCAGAAATTGTTTCTAAGGCCAGAGAAACAAGCCAACATAATCTCAAATATAAAACTCAAATAAAACTAGGGTTTAGGGTTTGTTTAATGTGTTTTTTGGTTGTAAGCTTTGAGAACAAGCAGGGAATACATTCAGAAGCAAAATAAAAACTAAATCATAAACATGAACTGATAAAGATGCATAACATATCACATAAGATCCAACAGAGAGACCATGCTGAGGTTCATACAGAAAGGACAAGCACTACCAGCAAATACACATTAACTAGTAATGAATTTATCATTTAAGGAACTAAACAAGTTCAGAAATGAAACCAACACAGACAAACTGAAGGGGAAAAAGTCATATATTTCATAATTTCATCAACAAATGCTTACAAGAGTCACAATACTTAGCTCTGAACAAGTCTGAAGATACAAACAGTCTGTAGACCTCCTGTAGCTCCCAAAAATCAGAACCCTTCTTCAGTCCCTCTATCCCCCTTTTATAATTACAAAGAAGTGGTTCTATTTCCCCTTCATTAGGTCGAAATTGAAACTACCAAGCAGTTACATTAACTAACTAACTCAACTAATTGACTAAAAATAGCAAATCGGATTCCTGGCAAATATGGCGAATTTCTGGAAAATAGGTGTCAAAGACGCTTCCATATCTCCCAATTAGTGACACCTATGTAAACCCGGAGAGAGGTTTTTGTGAATGGATCCATTATGGACAAAAAAATCTCTTGGTTTTTAAAAATTAATCTCCAATCAATCATAATATTCCCCACAAAAGGAAAACTAAAACAGGAAAATATTAAATATTTAAAATCCCTGAAAAATAGGCTGCAAAGATTAAACGGAATATTTCAAACCTTGACACCTGTTGCCAAACTGAGAGAGGTTTTTGTATATGGGTATCTTATGAACAAAAACCTCTTTTTTTTTTCAAAAATTATTCTCCTTTATCTCGGGGTAGGCATTTTACTTCAATGACCCAAAACAGGAAAAACTGAGCAGAATTCTCAGTGATCTGTGCATTTCACTGTAAACGGGATGCTGTTTTACTGTCTCTTTTTTTATTCATAAGTGATGAGAATTTTTTTCTGCAAAGAATTCTCCCTCAATCCCAATCATCATCATAATTTTCCATCTCATCATCAACTTCCACATCCATCTCTTTAAAAACAGAGGTCTCCGACTCAATTCTCGTAGGCTTACTAACATTTAGTACACTGTCAATGCAAAGGCCATCTGAAGAAGTTACAGGCACTGATACAGGATATTATTCTATCGAAAAAGAATCTAAGGGAGCTTGAGAATCAATAAAATGGATTTCATTAACATTTATAACATCAGGCAGTGGAGGTAAATCAATATAGGGGACAATCTCAGCTGAAGAAAATCCACTTTCTAGACTTGTGTGCTCCATTGCATGCACTTCTGTAACCTTGGGACAAATACTCAAATATTTCCCAAGATTTAAATCATTTCCAGGAAAAGTCTTGTCAATTCTGTTTCCCTTGCTCTCTAATGTTTCAACCTCTTCTGTTGGAATAGCTTCAGAAATTAAGCCATATGTGACCATTTCTCTGGAAACAAGATGCTCTGCATGTTCCTATCGAGTTTTTGATTCTTCAAACCATTTTTGGTCCTCTACTTTGTGGTTTGCACACCTCAAAGATGTTGCAATAAGCCATAACATAAACCCTAATGAAAAAATAGCAACCATAAGAATCAATATGAAAGGAACTGCCATACCAGTGCCTATATTCCTCAAGGAACCTATCCACTCGCTATCCCCAAAAAACATATCTAACACGAGTGATATATTAAGGATGAGCATGAAAAAGAAGGATAACCAGGCCAAAACTTCCACAAAAAGAGATATTTTATGAGTGCCCATTATTGAACTTGAAGATGCCACTCTAAAAAGAGGTATTACAGCAGCTGGAAATTGCGTAGACAACATGACTTGAGAAAATATCAGCAACTAATAAACATCTGCAGTCCTTGAAATCCATACATAAAGCATGTCTAGGGTAATCACATCTGTTTTCATTCAAATACGTTGAAACCATATATGACGATCAATACCAAGGAAACCTTCCAAAGCAACTTGCTCTCTAATGATCCCAGTTAATTTTGTCAACTGGCTGGCACAAAATACAGCTAGAAAAAATGCCACGGGAGTGATTGAGCTTTTGAATAACTATTCCTTCAATGGGTGCATATCCTGAAAGTTTGAAACTTCAAGGAAGTTTGATATGAAGATACACATAGACCAGAGAAACCAGGAAAAGACTCTTCCGAAAATAAATCACAGACATGCTTGTCCCAAATCAAATGGAACAACTCCTTTGTTGATAATCCCATGGTAACTGTTGCATTCAGGTTACTATCGGCTTGAATAGCATCCATGACCTCTCCAAATGTTGGCTGTTGAGCACACCCACATGAATCCATTACATCCTCGCACATTTTTTTACAAGGAAATCCTAAGCTTGCTGCTTAGATGATGCGTGGCAGAGCTTGTTGCAAAGAAATAGTTGCAGAAGACTTCTCTGATGTGATGGATGATATAAGAGGCAGAATTTCATCAAGTACTTTATCAATGGTCCCATAGGGAGGAGTGTTGACATCACACTAGAACTTCTAAAAGTTATCTTGACAAACAGCACAATCCATAAGTCCTTCTGCTCCAACATATTGTTGCAATACTAATGATAGACCTTAGAAAGAACTTTTTGTAAGGAAGGCTTTAAAAGCACAGTCAACGGGCCTGTTTTTAGAATCGCAGGACTTTATGTAATCAGAGTAATCTGGTGCAACCAAACAGGTCTCTGAACCTCTGAACACAATGCACTCTGTTGCATTGTGTTTTGCATATTCTTCACCAACATCTTTCAGCACACCTTCTTTGACCATAGTGGCAAAAGGGCAATGCTTTCCACTGATTTCTGAAAACTTTTTGATTGAATAACATGCACCGAATCCGGTAAGGGAAGGCCACTGCTTTCCAACTGTGATATCCATATCCATACGGTGACAAATCCCAGCATAAACTTCAATGAATTCCTATGCAAACTGCCCGCCATTGCTGCTCCTTGTAGGTAGAATATGGACTCAAGTTAAATAATAAAAGAGTGGAGGTAAAAGTTGTGAGGAATAATATTTGCACCGAGAAGGGCCATAGCTGTGTAAAGGCTTTCACGCTTTACTCTTGGAATCATTCCATTCACTATAGAGCTAGTATTAGAGTCTGTGGATAAAGAACCGAGTGCAAAGAATAGAAGCACCAATCCTGTTATGCTTATAGATAATACTTCAGCACAGTGCTTTCCCAGGAGTGGTAAAATGAGCAAAAATAAAAGTGTATTAACTGTGCTCAGGAACACACACAGAAACATATCCAGCTCCATAATATTTAATTTAGAACATCTTCCCCGAAAATCTTGCCCTATTTCGCTCACTATCATCATTTTCCATAAATTTGCATCCAGTTGCCAGAACAGTTGCCAGAATCTCCCTTACATGAGACTGACACCTGTTTACATGAAAAAAACTTGGAAAAACATATATCAAATGTGACCAATTATTTTTTTAACATTTCCCCAGCGAAATCCCCAAAAAATCGGACTGAAAAATGACCATTCTGGCAAAAAACGATTTTCTTGTAGCACGCCAGTGTAATTTTTTAGCTGAAGCGCTACATGAATAATTTTAACACTGTTTTGGTGCTTTTTTACAGCTTTTGGTCATTTTGCATAGAATTTAAAAGCTGCTTGAGTGATGGCTATGCTCAGAGTATGATTTGTCAATCCACCATTTGATATAATGACTTTCAAAAACCCATTTAAAATGTAAAGGATAAAAAAACAAAGCAAAAATATTAAAGCCAAATTTAAAATTTCAGCTAACAACCAAAAAATCTCCTAAAAGAAATAAATAATTAAACTCAAAGCAAAAGATTAACTTCAAAATAAAATGCAAATCAACAAAAATTGAAGAAACAAATTACTGACATAACACCTGGTAGAGTCTGATTGGTGTGAAGTTTGTCTCATCCTGTCTGTTTGCCTTGATTTTATGCACCTTTCTTCCTGTACGTGAGTTTTTGACTTACAGTCGCGTATACACACGGTTTCCTCTGTGATTTTTGCGTATACACGGAGGTTTACTGCGAACAGTCGCATATACCGTTGATTTTGCCTTTTTGTGGAAGATAATTGGTTTCTGGGTGAATTCTGATATTTGCTGAGTCTCCTTTGGCACTACCTGAGTCTATTTAAACCTCTGTTCCTGACCAGAAACATTTTTTTTAGGCTAAATTTTTCTTTTTAAAGAAGGTTCTTGTCATGGCATTTTCGATTTTTTGTTTGAGATTAGTGCATTAGAGTTCTTTTACCTTAGTGCTTTGCTTGAGTGCTATTTGTGCGTGCTTGCAAAGTCTAGGGGTCGTAGAATCATTCTTTTTATTTTTGCATCTGTTTTATTTTCAAAAAATCCAAAAACATTTGCGTATGATCATGCATTGCATTTTGCACTTTGCATTGTACTTGCACTAGATTTGCTTTGGAGTACTAGTTAGGACTTCATATAGGAAAATTTGCATTCATCATTTGAAGAAAAATTGTGCATTTCATGTAGTAGCATACCCTGTTTTCATGGACACAATGCATTTGCATTGATTGTTAGGTGTGCATTTTACTTCATGTTGCGTGATAACACCATTAGTTGCATGACCATATCTCATTTTTTAGTAATAAATCCAACTAAAATCAACGCTAAATTAAAATGATCTACACTCTTTTCTTTTCTAGGGTGCACCAACAAGCTGAGGTTTTAGGATCTTGGAATAGTTCATTGTAAGTTAATTCTCCAAGATCACTAAACAACAACATGTATGTGTCTGTCCAGGTGAGTGTGTGAAATCATTGATATAACCAGTGTTTCTCAGGATCCTCCTCTCAAAAGGGAGTTAAGCACGAGGCAGTGTGAGCGGTTATTGATTGGGATGACCCCTAGTCATAACTAAGTAGCACTAGAGATATTTCCAGGATTGTATTCATATCTGGGGGCTCTTTTGAGAGTTTTAGGCTTTGCTACCCTGCCCATACGGTCAATCCCGCCTGCGACTATCCGCCTGAGCATTAATTTTATTGAGGTGACCTTAGTGGCCTTACCTAGGATATTGAGGGGGTACTTTGCAGGGGTTATTCTGTGGGTGTCCCGGTGTTATAATCTCACAGATCACATAAGGTTACCAATAATACATACTAAAACATAACTATAAATCAGAGACAAGAGACAAGAACAGATAAGTTAACAGATTATATTAATGCAATGAGTTCATACAAGGCAGAGAATTGAATTGAGTTCTCATTTGGCTCAATAGCCTAATATATACAATGTATAGATAGTTACAAAATAACTACCTGTCAGTTCGGTGAACCGACATGACTTTTAGTTAGCCGACTTAATCTTTCTAGTTAGTCAGCCGACCGACTTGGTTGACTGATCGACTAAGTCGGTCCATCGACTTAGTTGGCTGATCGACTAAGTCATCCCATCGACTTAGTCGGTTGATCGACTAAGTCATCCCATCGAATTAGTCGGCTGATCCACTAAGTCGGTCTTTGTTCAAGTCGACTTCGTTGACTTTATCCTTCTACATCTCCCCCACGAACAAAACATTTCTTCGTCCCAAAGAACAGGGAGGTACACAAAATGGAGCTCTGTCGAACCGTTGAAGAGTGCTATTGCTGTGGAATGTGCAGGCGGATGGTTGGTCTCTTCTGGACATAGAATTCGACGATGGCCGGAGCTGTGATGGAAAGGTGATGCTGAAAGTTTGTCCAACTTTGTAAATCTTTTTGGATGTCAATCGTTAATGTTGTTAAACTTGATAGGACTGACATCTTTTCTGAAATGGGGACTTCTGCGATTTTCTCCATATTGGGGCCTAAAGATTGGTTCTGCTTTGCTGCTGTGTCGATGAGTTGTTTCATCTGGGGGCAGATGACATCGACCTTTTCTAAGTTTGGTAGAGCCTGTTGCACCCACTGATGAGATGCACGCTCCAGCTGCTGTAGTTTGTTGGTCTCCAGCACGATCTGTTCCTCTATAGTATGTCTGAGTGCTTCCTCCGTCGTTTTCCTGCCTTCCAAATCCTGAATGCCTTGTCTTGTCTGCCTTGTCTGCTGATAGACCTGCCCATAATAAGTAGGCCAGTCACGTAATACTTCTTCTGTGACGACAGATTCCTCCATGTGGTCCTGGAGCACCTTGTAGGCCTCTGAGAAAGTAGTGTGTTGTGCTAGGAGCAGTCGAGTAGTTTCCTCCTTTTGTTCTTCCTTAGTCTCTTGCATCCAGGCTTGGACGGTCGATACTATAGTCTCAAAGAGTTGGTATGCTCTTTCAAGTGGTAGATCTGTGTCGACTTCGACAGGGCCTGGTATCACGGTCTGTGCTAGAGCTCTGCATTTGCCAAGAAACTTGACTTCTTCTGCATTTTTTGCTGTAAGCTCTTTATTTTTCTGAACCGTCCTTAGCTTTGCTTCTTTGGCCACGGTTTTGAGAAGCTGACTGACCTCTGGGTTGGCTAAGGAACTTGCATCCCTTAATCTTATCCGGAGGTTGGAAGTTTTCAGATGGTGTGCTTTCTTTTTCTTGTGTTTGTCGGCCTCCGGCTCTTGGGTGCCTTCAGCAGTTGAGGTTGGGTCTGTGGTCGGGGGAACAGAAGTCGATGGATTCTCTGGTTGGGGGGTTGGTATGACTACGTCCAACTGAGAAGATGTATGTTGTTGTGATAGGTCTGGTTGTGAATCTGGTGGTGGTGGGGGGGGGGGGGGCGATAGTGGTGGTGGAGGCGATGGGGTCGGAGAGGGAATTGGGGTGGAGGGGTTGGCTGAAGTGTGTGGTGGGATTCCATCGGAAGAGATACCTGCTTCCGAAGGTGTGGTGGGTAGGTCATCCTGAGCCTCAGTGATTATTGGCTCCATAAAAAAATTTGATGCTTCAATTACGTCGCCTTGTTGGTCTCGGGTGAATGTTGTCGTAACGGTTGCATAGGGATTTTTGCTTGCATAGAGAGGAGCTGTCGTTTGTATTTTGTGGGCCAACTGAAACAGTGCAGGCAGCGTTGCGAAGAAATCTTTAAGCTCAGCGTCCTGGTTGACCTTGGCTTTGACTGTCTCCTGGATTGCTCTTCCATATACGTCAAGGGGACTGGCCGACTATTGTACTGATGCTTGCTCCTCGACTACGAGTGTCGGGGATGGAGGTGGAGGGGTCGACACAAGGTCGACAACATTTTCAGGTGTCGGTGTTGTTTTGGCTTTCTTCGGCCGACCCTCCGGAGCTCCTGCGTCTAGGTACCGTTGAAACTGAGTTTCAACTTATACTTTATTTGCAGCGGCGTCCTCGACAATGTCGACGGCCGCGGCTACTAACTCCTCCTCATCGTCGGACGAGTCAGCAAGAAGAAGTTTGCACTTACCCTTGCCTTGTTGTAGTTTTTGGGCCTTGATTCTCTTTCTGGAGACAGCTATCTCCTTGGCCAGCTTCTTAATGATGCTTTTGGATAAGGCATATTCTGGATCTACGTCCTCGACTTCACCTATCGGTATTTGAATTGGGTCGACAATGGCTGGAGCCAAAGGGGTTGTTTGTTGCTGTGTTTGTCCTGTTTGTTGTTGTTGTTCTGTCGGCTATTGGTCAACTACCTTTGCAGTCGAAGGTTTCACAGTGATGTGTACCCGACTAGTGGGATCGGCCGGGGTGTCCTCCAACACAAATGTGCTGATGTAAAGATTAATCTCGTAGTCTTCCTCCTTTTCCTGGTCGGTAAGTGGCTCTGTGATGGAGAAGTCAACCTGTTTGGCAGCCTCAGGTATTTGTATTTTTCTCTGAGCCTGTCAGGTCAACTCCCGAAAAATCTGATCGACCGTCGGATAGTAGTCGAGGTCCTGGGCTTTGGGGTCCTGACCTTGCATGTACCAGACTGACGTGTGGTCAAGTTCTAACTGTATATGGGAGTTTGTAGGGAGGTTTCGTCAGATGTTATGGGGAACCCTCCACCTCATCGTGTGAACCTTCAGCTGCTGGAACCAGTTTTCCAAGAATACTTTCCCCTGTGCCAACTCATGCAGGGTTCCTTTTTGTGAGAAGGGTTTAAATAGGCTCATCTCGAACCTGGTCGGCTCCCGGAATACTGGACTACCTTCTGGACAGATATGGTACATGACAATCCAGAGAATGAGAGAGGGGAACTTGATCATACCTTCCGTCTCTTGGCATCTTTCACAAATGGTTTTGACCATGTCGACAACATAGTCTCCCCATCGGTAGATCCGACCGTCGGTCGTGATTGTGTCGACAACCTCCAGCATCTCTAGTTTAAGGTCGCTGCCTCGACCGGCTAGTGTAAGGGTGATGGCGATGATTTTAGCCACAATTTGTGGCATCCGTGTCGCGATCTGGCCAATCATCAGCCCCTTGGAATTCTTTCCCGACGGCAAGCCCGTAAGCTCTTCGACTAACCCTTCTTTAATCCCAATCGGTATAGGGTTGCCTTGGTTGGACAGACCAGTAAGTCAGGAGATAACATCCCTGGTAATGTCAATCGGCCTGTCGAAGTAGAATCGGTCGTTGTGGTACCGGCTGATAATGAATTTGACCGCTGCTTCTTTCGTCCCACCGAAGCTTGCCATTAGTGGTGCGTTAGGGTAGTTGAAGATGGTGCTCTTTCGGATCTTCTCAGCGGCCTGGGTCATCCTTTTGTCAACATAGGCCCATTCTTGGATTTCTATCCAGAGTTTCTGCCATTGGCCATCTTGGACTTTGGAATTTTTTGATGTTTTTTAAGCGGCAGACCAAAGGTGTGTCCTCTGCCTGCAGCTCTCTCGCCTTAGCCGCTGCTTGGGTCAATTTGGGTGCCATTGTGCCAGGTTAGTCGAAGGTGTTACAGGGTTCTTAGGGTTTAGTCGACTGGGATTATGGAGGCTCTGTGGGTAAAGGGTGTGGTGGATGGGTCTTCGACTGTCTGGTATTTATAGGCATGGGTGTTTTTGCGTGCAGGGATGGATGTATTAATGGCGGAATGGACAGTCCAGCTGTAATACTTGAATGATACTTAATGGTGGAATGTGTACGGCGCTCGAGGCCATCAATGCATGATGGGACTCTTGAGGTCGTCGGTCGGACGGGTCGATGAGGATGGTCGAAGATGATGATGTTGGTTATCGAAGTAGTGAGTTGCGGTCATGGTTGATGTGTGTGATTGTATTGTTTTGTTTTGGACATTTTTAGGTTTTTATGGGTTTTTGATTGACGGTTAAGGCCGTTTTTGTTTTTTTTCCTTTTTTTTTTAGTCTTGGTAACGTTTAAGTCGGGCTCCATTAATGAGCTTCCAAAATACTAGGCCCTGTAATGTCTTTAGTCGGACCGAGCCATTGGGGTGTATTTCGTTGACAATGTAAGGTCCCATCCATTCTGTATGTAGTTTCTTGGGTTTTCCTTTGACTCGATTGTTATAAAGTAAAGCAAGGTCACCGACCGACAGGTTTTTGTTTCTGATGTTACGGTCATGCCATGCTTTCTGTTATTGTTTGTGAATTTACTGGTGCTAGATAGCCATGAGTCTATGTTCTTCGAGCTTACTGAGTTGAAATAGTCGGTCCTTTCTTTCCTGTTCGACATTGACATGTAATACTTGTGAAATAATAGGTGTCTACTGTCGAAAATGTAGGGGGACGACTACTTCTTTCCCGTAGACTAGTCGAAAGGGGGTTTGGTCGGTCGACCGTTTATATGCTGTCCTATATGCCCAGAGTACCGCAAGGATTTTCTCATCCCAATCGTCTTTGTCGGTACTGCATATTTTGGTTAACCCTTTTGTCAATGTTTTGTTGAAAGCTTCAATCGCGACGTTCGACTGAGGGTGATATGCGGTGCTTTGTCAGTGGTCGATGTGAAATTGGTTGGTCAAGTTTTTGATGGTTTTGTTGATAAAATGTGATCCTTGCTCGCTAATCAATGTGAGTGGGCATCCAAATCTAGTGATAATGTTTTCGTAGATAAACTTAGCAGCTACCTCACTTGAACATGTGTCGACGGGTTCGGCTTCTGCCCATTTAGTGACATATTCCACTGCCATGATAATATATCTTGCACCTGATCGTTTGGCAGGGATAGGGAAAGGTCCTATGAACCCTATAGCCCAAATTTCGAATGTGAGGCTAGGGTTTATAGATATCAAGGGAATTTCTATGCTCAGTAGAGGTCGACTAAGTCATTGACATCTATCACATCGACTAACGAAGTTTTTGCAATCTTTGTGGATTGTTGGCCACCATAATCCTGACTGTTGGATTTTCTTTGCGGTGGTGTCTGCTTGGAAATGTCCTTCTGCAGGTCCATAGTGTGCTTCATGCATTATTGGTTCTCTCTCATGGTCGAGTACACACCTTCTAAGAATGTCATCTAACCCCATTTTATACAGAAATCCATTGATGAGGCTGTAGGGTGCAGCTTTCATAGCTAAGATTTGTTTTTTCTTGGTGTTCAGACCTTCTGGTGCCTGACATGTCTCTAAGAACTGAGCTATTTCTTCTAGTTCTTCAGGTACTACTTCTATGTGGAATATATGTGCATCCGGCAAGTCGTCATCGACTCCGGTCGGTTCCTCCCCTGTGTCGATACAGGATAGGTGGTCGGGCCCGACATTTAACTTTCCTAGTTGGACCACTACTTCAAACTCAAATTCTTGAAAAAGAAGTAGCCATCAACAAATTCTTCCATGATGAAGGGGTTTATTAACAAGTTACTTCAAAGCTTGATGGTCAGTATAAAATGTGAAAGGGTTGGCCAATAGGTAATGTCGATACTTTTGGAGAGCGTAGACCATACCTAGGGCTTCTCTTTCAGTGGTCGAATAGTTCCTTTCAGCCTTATTTAATTTTCGACTACTGTACACTATAGGGTAATCCATCCCATCATCCCCTGGTTGAGTTAGGATTGCTCTGATTGCTATGCCTGAGGCATCGATATGCACATTAAATTTGGTCGACCAGTTTGGAAATTTGAGTATGGGGGCTTCGACCAGTTTTCTTTTTAGTTTGTCGAAGGAGATCTGGAATTCTTATGTCCACTTAAATTCTTGGTCTTCCTTTAGTAATTCTTCTAGAGGTTAGGTCATGTCTGAATAGTGTCTTATGAACTTCCTATAATATCCTGTATGTCCAAGTAACACCCAAACTTGTTTAGGATTTATTGGGGGTTTCAGGTCAAGGATGATTTTAATCTTGGAAAAATCGACTTTGATACCCTCTTTACAGACAATATGCCCTAAGAGTATTCCTATAGGGGTCATAAAGATACACTTATTAATGTTTAGGGAGATTTGGATCTGTCGACATCTCTCGAGCATAAGTCGGATCCATGTGCAGTGATCTTTTAAGGTGGAGTATATAGTCCAATCGTCGAAGTATACTGCCATGGTCTTATAGATATATTCTTGGAAGGTCTTGACAACAATTCAGGAAAACACAGCAGGTGCATTCTTTAGCCCAACAGGCATAACTCTATAAGAAAAGGAGCCAATTTCACAGACAAATGTTGTCTTTCTCTGGTCTTCCTTTGCTATTGGTACTTGGTTATACCCTGAGAATCCATCTGTGAATGAATAGCATTCATGTCCTGCCACTTCATTTAAGATTTCATCAGCATAGGGGGTTGGAAATGGATCTGTCAAGGTGACTTTGTTAAGCTCTCTAAAGTCTACACAAATTCGCAACCTTGTCGGGTCATGTTTCTTTGGCTGGACGACCATGAGACTTTCCCATTCGGACTGATCGATGGGGTAAATGATCCCTGCTGCTACCATGTTGTCTATTTCCTTTTTAACTATGTCTTTGTACTTATGAGCGAGTTTATAAGGTATTTTCTTGACAGGTCGGACATCAGGTTTAGTATCTATTTTCATTTCTCCCATCTCTTGTACTAAGAATTTTAAGTCTTTATAGTCCCTTGCAAAGACATCCTGGAACTCTCTAAGTAAATTCACTATTTCAGTGGTCTGCTGTTCATTCCAGTAGTCACCAATATTGGCTATTTTTGGTCGGTCGTCATTTGAAATGTCGACCTCCTTAGTTTTCACTTTGGCATCTAGCCACTCTGGTGCTTTAGCTTCATTGATTGGTCGACTTCCTTCTGTGAACTGTGAGAATATGGCAGGGAAGTCGGCTGCAGTCATTCTGTCAAGATCTGGTTTGTCGGTAGTCTCAACTTTCAAGATTGAGTAGATCGGTTTGGTTGTTTCAATGTGGTCGGTCTTCCATTTGAAGCTTTTACCTTTCATGTGTTCATTTTCTAAGTGTAAACGTGTCGACTGTGATTTTGATTCAGTTTGTATCTTGTTATAGTCCTTGAGATGTCGATGGTCCTGGACGGGTTGTTTTTCTGTCGGTTGGAGAAATTGTTTGATTTGGTGTGCTATCCCAGCCAATTGGTTGTTTTGAGGTATGAAATGGAAGTCTTTAATAAAATTTTGTTTAAGTTCATGCCAAAAGAAGGTTTCTCCTCGAGCTTCCTCCATCTTATACCATTTATTGGGTAAGTCGGCTAGTGTTGAAGGGAACAAATGTGGCCAGGCTCTCTCATCTTTATATCCAAGTCTTCTCCACTCCTTTTCACAAGTCTTAATGTGTTCTTCTGGGTCTTGACCTTGGATAAAGAGAGGTATTTGAGCTTCCTGGGTTAACTGTTTTCCACCAAACCGTTCGACAAAGAAAGTTGAAGCAGATGTCCAGCTCTGCAATTTTGTTTGATGGGTGTCCCACCACCTAGCTGCTTGACCTGTAAATGTTTCCACTAAGATTTGAAGTCAGCCATGTTCTCCAATATTTTTAGATACTTGTTCAATGCGCATGACTGGGGATTCCCTCTCCTTATACCTGGGTAGTTGAGTAGTGTGTAAGTTGGTTGGATGTAAGGTAGGTCGTTCCCTGACTTTATTTTCAAAGAGTTTGGGGATAATTGATACAATGAAGCACTGTCAAGTGGATTTTTTCTGTACTTTTTGTATAGTCCAGCATCCTCTTGCTTGTGTTTCATAATTTTCCATTTCCCAGTCATATAATTCAGCATCGGAATTATAACCAATTGAGTCTTGGTTACCTAAGTGAAGTTCCCCATAGATGTTTGGCTCTGTATAGTCGGTAGTGTTATGGATCTCGTAAAGCTGTCTAACATCGACTTCCTCATCAATCGGTTCTATCCAAGGTTGTCCTTGGGCAGGATTAATGGGTACAATTACTTTGTGACCATTTCCCTTTAATTTAATTCGTTCTTTGTCTAAGGATATGGAGGCTTTCATCTTTCGTCCCCAAGGTCGACCAACTAGCACTGGGAAGGAGCTAGATCCTTCTTTTGGGTCGATGATTTCAAAGTCAACCTTAGTCGAAATTCCTTTGATAGTCGTGTCGACATATTTCCAAACCCCAATGGGTTCAATGAGACCTTGGTCGGTGAGTTTTAGGTAAATACCTGATTCGTAGAGTCGAGGTCTTCCCATCTTTTCCCATGTGTCCCTGGTCATGATATTTACCTGAGATCCAAAATCGAGAACTACTTCTCGGACATGATAACCTTCAATTTCCAGGTCGACAAGTGGGTCGACATTGTTTTTGTCTTTTTGTTTTAGGCTGCATATGTTCTTAGTTTGTTTTTTGGGATTAGTACTTTTTATTTCATGTAATAAATCAATCAACTGGGCTATGGATTTGTCGTTTTGAATGAGATGGGTTAATTGTTGTGTCGTGCTAAGCCGATTGTTAATAATGTCTTCTTATTGTGCAATGTCGTGGAATATGTGGGTGGCTTCTTGATATGCTTGTTTTTCTTTCATAGGGTCCGGATAACCATTTGTGATTTTGATTTTACTAATTTGAGGACTATCAGGGCCTATTTTTGTGCCTTGTCGAGTAACGATATGCAAATTCTTAGTAGTTAGCACATCATGCTTTTGTACACAGAACAAGACATTAACATTTTTATTATTATTGATTTTCTCTAACATGGTAGGGAAATCCTCCAGAGAGTGATCGCCTACTCCACAATGGTTACAGAATTTCATATCAGTCCTGTCCTTGTATGGACAGTCGGCGTATCGATGCCCTTCTTTATGAAATATAAAGCACTGGGTGGATCGACGCGGTCATATGTCGTGATTCCCGATGAATCGACCTCTTCCTCCAAACCCTTTTCATCGATTGTCGTACCGGCGCTCATATCGTCGGCCTTTGTGTCTTTGCCCGTTCTGGTCATTGGTATTATTTTTCTCATTGTTTTGCGCTACTGCATTCGTCTGGTAGACTGCCTGATAATTCTGTCGGTTTTTCAGGTTTAATTGACAGTCGGCCGTGTTGTGACTTTTTGTCTCGCAGATGGCGCACCAGGAATCTTTTGCGTTATTCATGTTAAACGGACATTCTTTCGTAGAATGATCTCCGTGCTCCTAGAAAATGTCACAAAATGCTTTAGTTTGCACAAAGCGGACGTCTTGTCGACTATATTCATGTCGACAATTATCTTTCGAGTGTCTGGCCATGGAACATTTAGTACACCATATTTCTTGATTCTTGAGGGTCAATTCTTTCAAAGACTTCTGTACATTCTCGAGCTGTTCTTCTATCATGTGGTCCGTCGGGTACGCAGGTATATCTTCGTCCATTTCCACCTGCAGAGCTTTGGTCAGCGCATCTTCATATGTCTTGAACATTTCCAGACTGATATGTCGGTGTACTTTCTGTGATAATCCTACAAGGAACCATTGAATTAGTAGTTGTTCATCAATAACATAATCTAGTTGGATTAATAGGTCCTTCCAACATTTGTCGTAGTCGCGGACTGTCTCCCCTGGCTTTTTCTGTGTTGTCTTGAGATTTTTGGCGGCCAGGTGCTTAGCATTTGGGGTTTTGAAGAATGATAGGAATTGTGCCTTGATCTCAGCTTTCGTCGCTCTGGGTTTTCTTTCTGAAAAGGTCATGTACCAAGTCAAGGCCCTTTTCCGTAAAGCTCCCGCGAACTGAGCCATCTGTCAGTCTTCATCCGTCACCTAGTTTGCTTCCCAGATCGACTCACAGATGAACCAATGTCATCTAGGGTCTTCATCCCCCTCATAGAGAGGAATGTGAGCTGATCTGTGACCCATGTCTGAATCACTTTCACTGCTCTCAGAAGTTGGTGGGGTCGGAGGTGTGGGTGGTGGTGAAAGTGGTGGGGTTGTTGATGTAGGCGCTCCTACGGAATTTCGGTCAACGAAACTTGTGCCTCCATTGGTGGTCGATTATTCTTCAACGTATAGTGGGTTGTTGTGGATTTCTACTGTCGATGGTCTGCTGAAATTTTGTGTGCGCAGGTCTGCTTGTTCAATTTCTTCAAAAGCTATACTTGGCGGGGTGGGGGGGTGCTCCTTCATGTGTCAGTAAGAGCAAGTGGATACTTAAGAGGGAGGGTGCCGCTTGAATCATCAACCAGTTCCCTTTGAATGGTCGGCGTATGACAAGATGTCGTCTGGTGTACGTGTCGTCGCCTAGTCAACTCCATATACTATAGTCACTAGCTCTTAGTCGGAGGTCATCTTCGACAATAGTCTCTATTCTGGTATGGGGATTTAGTGGGGAAAGGGTCATTCCTTCATCGAGAGTTGTTAACTGGAGAGATTCTGGCTTCTCTATCCATACTTCTTCCTCCATAGGGGACACCTCTTGTTCTACGCCCTCTTCCTGTCGGTCATGACCCGACTCTGGTGGATTCTCTTCACGATTAGTCTCCCTAGGGTTTTGTTCTCTGCGCAACCCGGTGGCTCTTTCACATCTTACTTCCTATCTCTGCTATCTTTCGTCCCTTTCCTATTTCTAAATGTCCGACATACTTCCATACAATACTATTTCTTTGGGTCCTCTACGGTCGACTTTTCATTACTGGTGACGGCTATCTCTATTTAGGTCGACTAGGATCCACTATACTCTACCTCCAACACATGACCATCTACCCCCCCATAGCCTACCCGACGCTTTTAGAAAGCCTGGATAGTTCAACTCACTTGCTCAGGAAGTATTCCCACTCCCTTTCTGCAATAAATTTCTCCCACTTCCTCTGCTTCTCCGCCCAGTTAGTATTTGGTGGCTCTTCGCACAGTGGTGGTCTAGGTTCGACGATGTGGCCTGCTTCGTTCTCTATCAAGAATTTGAACAGCAAGGTCGGAAAGGAGCACAAGAATTGTTCGGTGAAATCTGTGTAGAATTTTGCTTTTACAGTTTCTACTGACGTTCGGTCTTCGACTGCTTGCTCCGCACAGAAGTCGTCGGCGATTTTCTCAAACCACTCTGACAAATTCGTTCGTCCCCCTCGGAACAGTTTATCTAGAAACTGCTGCTCTTTAGTCGCATCTGGATTTCTCATCCAGAAGCTGCTTCAACAGTTGTGGCACTGATTCGACGAATTTTTCATGTGTCTCTGTGAAAAATATTGCTTTGGCTTCAGCGACTGTCAATCTGTTTCTTCTTGCGTAATTTTGCAAGTAGTTCGCAACTTTACAGTCCCACCAGTCCTTGATCTCCTGCTTTGGTATCATATGTGAGCATATATTTTAGACTTGTACTACCGGCAACGGAACCAATGTTGTAATCTCATAGATCACATAAGGTTACCAATAATACATACTAAAACATAACTATAAATCAGAGACAAGAGACAAGAACAGATAAGTTAATAGATTATATTAATGCAATGAGTTCATACAAGGCAGAGAACTGAACTGAGTTCTCGTTTGGCTCAATAGCCTAATATATACAATGTACAGACAGTTACAAAATAAATACTTGTCGGTTCAGTGAACCGACACGACTTTTAGTTAGCCAACTTAATCTTTCTAGTTAGTCGGCCGACCGACTTGGTCGGTTGATCGACTAAGTCGGTCCATCGACTTAGTCTGCTGATCGACTAAGTCGGCCCATCAAATTAGTCGGCTGATCAACTAAGTCGGCCCATAGAATTAGTCGGCTGATCCACTAAGTCGGTCTTCGTTCAATTCGACTTTGTCGACTTGCTCCTTCTACACCTGGCCAGGTTGGGGTCGAACAGCGCAGTCGCTTTACGTGTTGAAGCTAAGGGCCACAATAATTGGTTACGTACCTCTGCTTCTTGTGTATGGGAGTCTCAAGCCTCTTTTAGGTGAGACATACCTGCTTCATTTGGGAGCTCACTTATCCAGCCCTTGTTTGCTTGCATTTGGCTTTAGATTTTATTAGTGATTTCTCTGTGCATGATAGCTGGCCTAGGGTTTACGTAAATAGAGATTCTTTGTTATTTTTTGAGTCATTGTGGATTCGAGTGCGGTTCCTCACCATTCTCGTCATTTACCAGGACTTCCACCTTCTACTTCTCCTCCTCCTTTGGGAGAGAGACCTAGACAGTCCAGGTGGACTATGTCACACATTGATTCACACACCATGGGAGACCGTTTAGAGGATATTCCTAAACCACCTCCTCCCATTCGTGTAGACAATGGGGAATTTACTCCTACTTACGATCCTTCACTTGACTTAGCTGAGTTAGGTCCTGTGATTTCTGAGATAGGAGCCATGCATGATAGACCTACTCACTCTAGGGCTGATTCCCTATTGACGCGTTACCGGTATGGAATGCCGGAGGACACTGAGACTCATTTTGAACCTACCAGCACTAGCTACGGTAGTTATGCTATGTCTGGTTTACCTACACATGATTTGGAATTTCATTGTCGAATCCGAATTCGAGCCTAACACTATGCCTGGGGGCACTCTCATTCCTTACCATGCAGAGAGGTTTGGGAGGACTAGTCACATTGCACCTTCCATCCCAGTGGTGGAAGTTACATTAGATATCCCTCCTAGGTCTAGAGTTACCGATACGATTAGGATACCAGACCTGAGACGAGTGACGATAGGTGGTATTACATACTTTATCACTCAGATCCCTTCATCCTCTATCCCTATTTCTTCAAATGTCCACCCTCCACCTTATTCACGTGGTCCTTCAAGTCGGCACATGGCTACGAGTCAGGTCCATACTACGGTTACTAGACCAATTGTTTCTCAAGTTTACATACCACCCATTGCTTCAGGAGGCTATGTTCATGCTTCTAGAGGTCATATTACTACTTCCGCGGCATATATCCCTACTTCTGGTATGTATATTCTTACTTCCAGAGTGTATCTTCCTACCTACGGAGTGTCTCATGGGGCATCGCATGCGATGACCTATGGACCCTATTATGGGATGCAGTATGGATAGGGTTCTTCACCTTATGGAGGCGGGTATCAACAATCTGATTACTCTCCTAATTACACCTTTGTAGCTCCTACTAGTCAAGGTCCACCGTACTATGGTGCTTCCATGCCACCCTATACGGGTCTTATGGGAGGAGGACACTATGTCCAAGGCCATGGTGGTAGTCAACCCTATATGAATCAGGGAGCAGTCCATCGACCTCATCATCCTAGGCTCCCTTTCCTCACAATGCTTAATATTCTTGACTTATCGAGACTCATGAACGATCATGTGGCTCATGACCTGGCTTGGCCGGCTGTCCCTACTAAGCTTCCTTCAGACATACCTAAGTTTGAGGGCAAACCAGGAGAGGATCTGAGCGAACACATTACTACGTTTCACCTATGGTGCTCTTCGAATTCATTAAATGGTATATAGAGTTACATAGGGGTGCTTTCACTTTGTTCGACGACCTTGCGATGACTTTTCTTAATCACTTCCAGCTACCACTGCGCTATGACGTTGGTAATAAAATATTGTTGACATTTCGACAAGATAAAGCCACACATATTTCTGATCATATTCAAGAGTGGCGTAGATGAAAGAGATTAATTAAATCCTTTATACCACCGGAGTTCCTCCTCAAGTGGTTCCTCAAGTCGTTATTGCCATATATAGCGAAGGATGTTTCTACATCCAGAGTGCAGAATGAGGAACAAGCAATTTTTAGGGCGCAGGAACTGGACTTGATCTATGCTCAGTCCTATTTGTTGTATGAGATTATTCCCAATTCTCCTCATTCCAGTTTTGATCCCAAAGTCAAACCTGGACCACATGCCAATGGCATTGTGGGTTGTGCAAGTACAAAACCTGCATATTCGGTTGCAAAACAAGTTGGTCAATTGTCAATCAACCAATCTGCTTTGAGATAAGCTACAGCTTCGTCTCAACCCATCCAAATGGTGAATGTACTTTTTGTGCAATCGTCGGACCACAAGGGTAACCAACAGCCCGGACAGAATAGAAAAAAGGGTAAAAATAATCGTAAGGGTGGGAATAAGAATGAGAATGCTAACAATAATGACAAGAATGGTCAAAATGCTGGGGGGGACAAGCAAGCTAAATGTAAGGTTAATTTCCCTTTCAAGTTGTGTAAGGACAATCACCTCACTTACTTGTGCCCCCGTATTGAGGAAGCTTCGATATTCTTGGCACAAGGCCCAGCTGTGCTAACTAACCCTTTACCACATAATCAAAATATGAACTCGAAGTCCCATGACTAGTATCGTGATGATCATGATCCACCAGAGACTAGTGGTCATGGGTGCATTAATATGGTCTGTGCTGCGAAAGTTGTGACGTGTGCGAAAGATTATGGTTTGTCACATCCCAGCCCAGGAAAAGAACCTGATCCACCAGGGTCCCCTTCGCATATTGAGAAACATGTGGATAAACCTAAGACTACACCTCGCATTCCTAAGGGAGTCCTTAAGCATTCAGGGCATAATCCAAATGCTCGAGCCACCCAAAACTATTCAGTTGTCAAGGATTTGGGCCATACTCCTTGTGCAATGTCTGCATTGGAAGTGCTTCAGAGTTTTCCTTCGCAAAGGAAGGCATTGCTTTCTGCCCTTGGTGTGAACAATGATGATTCTTCCTTCATGATTAAATTTGAAACTGCAGGACTTCAGCCTCGCTTTCCCTACTATGTGTCTCTTTTGGTTCACGTAGAATGTCTTAATATGATCATCAAGCGTACTGTAATTGACGAGGGCGTTGTTGCTTCTATGATGTCTTTGTCTTGTTGGAAGGGTTTGGGTTCTCCTGAGCTGTCTAAATTAGCGACCATGTTAACTACATTTGATGGGAGATCTTTTAGGCTGCACAGTATCCATCCTTCCCTTAAAGTCCGTTTGGGAGGGAATACCATTGCGATAGAGGTCGAGGTGGTTGATGCACCCCTTGACTACAATCTCTTGCTGGGTAGGAATTGGATGTACAACATGCAAGCCATTGCTAATTCCTTGTTCTGCGTTGTATGATTTCCACATAACGGGAAGATTGTAATGATTGATAAAATAGAATTCAAGAATCCATCTGTTACCGCATCTTCGGGAGCTTCGATCCCAATTGTCGAAAATTCTCAGTCGGCAACTGGGAGTGTGGGTGTAGGCATGTACCCATCCCTCATGGGAAGCTTCAATTGTCCTGCACCGATCCTTATGATAGGATCTAGTTTCGATGAGGATTTGACATCTATGAGATCGGTGTCTTTTCGCACAAGTCATATGGAAGATCCTTGGAATCTTCCTGCACCGAGTACTTTGAGTTTCATGACGGACGTGCCATTGCCTGTAGCCATGATTGCTTATCAAGATAATCTGGAGTCTGCTGCAGAGCCTAGTCCTTCCTCTTCATGAACAGAGGAGGAGGACCCTTATGTGCTGTCGGCATGGGAAGTACAGTCTTCTCATGTGCACGACTACCTTGATATGGTTTTCCCTTCGGATGAAGCGATTATTGAGGCTATATCGGGGGTTGATCCACCATGGGAGGAACTCCATCATAGATCATATTTTCTTCCAGAGCTTGACCGTTTGGAGCGTGAATATTTTAGGGCGGTTCTTAGACAGAGAGTTGGTATTCCTGTGGTTCCATTAAGCTCTCCTGGTCCGATGGCTGATGGAAACATGGCGAACATATATTCAACAATTCCTATCAACATCTCTGACAATCCTGGCACGGTGGAGAATGTCTATATTGGGGTGGAATGTTCCCATGCTAAGATTCTAGAATACACCGAGCTATTTAAGGAATTCCATGATATTTTTTCTTGGTCTTATGTTGAGATGCCAGGTATTGACCCTCGAATTGTCGAACACAAGATTAATACTTACCCCAACGCTAATCCTGTTTGACATCGTTTTCGCGCGGTGAATCCTAGGAAAGCACCCGCCATTAAGGCAGAGATAGAGAAGCTGTTGAAATCTGATTTCATCTATCGCATTCCCTTGACAGAGTGGGTTTCAAACCCCGTTCTGGTGGATAAGAAGCATGGAGCGATCCGCATATGTACTGATTTCCGTGATTTGAATCATGGTTGTCCTAAGGAAAACTTCCCCACACCATTTATTGATCATATTTTGGATGAGTGTGTGGGTAGCAAGGTGTTTTCCTTCATGGACAGCTTTTTCAGGTATAATCAGATACAGATTAGACCTGAGGACCAACATAAGACTCCATTTATCTATCCTTGGGGAACGTTTGCATATCAGAAAATGCCTTTCGGCCTTAAAAATTTTGGAGCTACATTTCAGTGGGAAATGACCTTGATCTTCCATGATCTCAAGTCTATTATTGAAGTATTTTTGTATGACCTCGCTGCTCATTCTTGTATGAGGATGTGTCATCCCTATCACTTGAGATTGGTATTCAAAAGATGTCGACACTATTCAGTTAGATTAAATCCTCATAAGTGCATCTTTTGCGTGAAGTTAGGTCGTTTGTTAGGATTCATCATTTCGAAAGAGGGTATAAGAGTTTACCCTTTGAAGGTTGAAGCAATACTTCAGTTGTCTCCCCCAAAAAATATTCGTCATCTTCAGTGTTTGTAAGGCATGGAAAAATTCTTACGAAGATTTTTTGTCAACTTTGCCAATTTGACTAGAGGCTTCATGCATCTCTTGAAGAAGGATACTCCCTTTGATTGGGATGAGCGAGCCCAAGAGTCCTTTGATGCACTCAAGCAATCCCTAGCATCGGCTCCGATGATTAGTCCCCTGGACTATAGCTGTGATTTCTTATTATATGTGGCCACGTCTTTAGAGATGATTGGTATGGTTTTGGTTCAAGAGGATGAGGAGCTCCAAGAGCATGTCATATATTGTCTGAGCCGAAACCTTATTGACACAGAGATTCGTTATTCTCATGTCGAGAAGCTTTCTTTAGATACCATACATACGGCTCAGCAGTTGAGACATTATATTCTCCTTCGCCAGACCTTGGTTATGGCCCATGTCAATCTGATTCAGTTCGTCCTCACCCATAGGATGATTGGGGGAAAATATAATAAATGGATTGTCATTCTGCAAGAATTTGATCTCGATTTTGTTTTAGCAAAGTCGAAGAGGTCTTTAATCTTTGCAGAGCTTATATCGGATTTCCTGAGCGAGGCCGAGGAGTTGGTTTGTGAAGATACATTTTTTGATGAACACATCTTCTTAATCTCAACGTTAGATCCATGGTATTGGGATATCATAATATATTTACAAACAATGAAGACCCCTACTCACCTCTCGCGAGATGAACTATGACGATTATGTCACGTCTCTAATAACTACCTCATAGTGGACAATACTTTGTACCTCTGTGGGGTAGATTCCATTTTATGATGTTGTTTAACTCATGAGGAGGCTGAGGTAGTGCTGAATGATTGCCATGGAGGGGCATGTGGTGGTCATTTATCTGGGCTTTCTACAGCTCAAAATATTTTAAGAGCAGGTTATTTCTGGCCATCGATCTTTAAAGATTGTGTTGATGCGGTCAACAGGTGCCACCCTTCCCAGGTGTTCGCATGTAATATGCGCTCGAAACCTGCCCCGTTACATCCCATTATCACCGTCGATCCCTTCACTAAGTGGGGGATCAATTTTATGGATTCCAACCCAGCTTCGGCTGGGGGGCACCACCACATTATAGTGGCTTTTGATTACTTGATGAAATGGGCTGAGGCTATGCCTACAATATAATCTGATGGTGAGATAGTCACTCACTTTGTATTCAACCAAATTATTACTCGGTTTGGGATTCCGAAAGAGCTTGTCACTGACCATGGCTCGCACTTTCAGAACCATATGATGGAAGAGTTGGCATCGATGTTAGGGTATAAGCAAGAGCACTCCTCTTCTTACTACCCTCAAGTGAATTGACAGGTAGAGGCAGTGAATAAATCACTCAAATCCATTCTCCAATGAACCATTGCACAAAGCAAGAGAAATTGGCACATTATGTTATACCTTGCTTTGTGGGCATATTGAATCGCTATTAAGATTGCCACTGGTTTTTCTCCATATCAAATTGTACATGGAGTGGTGTCGATATTGCTGGTTGAATGGGAGATTCCTTCGTTGAAGCTAGCTGTGGAACTCTTACCAGACACTTCACCTTTGGAGGAGCGTTTGGTTCACCTTGAGCAACTTGATGAGCAGATTCGGGATGCCTTGGTAGATTTAGAGGTTAATAAGCATCGCGTAAAGGCCCAATACGATAAGTTTGTCTATCCAAGGGTGTTTAGTGAAGGAGACTTGGTCCTTTTGTGGGATCAACCGAAAGAATCCTTGGGGGCAGGGAAATTTAATCCTATGTGGCCTTGTCCTTATGTTGTCAAGCATGTGTTAGAGAAGGGTGCCTATGAGTTAGTGGATTACGAAGGGATGGCCTTGGCGGAGCCTAGAAATGGGCTCTATCTCAAGAAATACTATGCATGATTTTCATCCAAGGATGCTTATTGTATATTATTGTACAACTTTGCATTGTTAGGTCTTTTTCTTATTGTGATCGGGTTTGTGATTAGTTTCCGTTTCTTTTGGAAGATGTCGACGAAATATTCCACCTACATAGGATTCACGGATGGTGCAAGCCATCACACTCAACACTCAGCCTCTGCTGCTTGGGTGATTTATACTCCCATGGGTTAGGTATTGTCTTCAGGAGGTGTATGTCTATGACCATCTTCCAACAATGTTGTTGAATATAGCACCGTTATTGAGCTTCTACGGGATGACATTCTACATGGCGTTCTATCTCTTGAGGTACGTCTTGATTCGGAGTTAGTAGTGTCACAGCTCAATGGTTTGTACCATGTTAGAGATCTGACATTATTGAAAAGGTTCTTACATGTGAGATTGTTAGAACGACAATTTGACAATATAACATATATACACATTCCAAGAAATAATAATCAAGTTGCTGACTCATATGCTAACTATGTGTTAGATTGGCATTTGTTTCATTCACAATAAAGTAATCACAAACACAATTTTTACACATGTAAATAAATAAAACGATCACCATAAAACTTTTTAAACATAAAAAATGTGGTAATACATAGTGTCATGATACAAAAGTGGGGCTTTTAAAGCCACCATCATATAATACACGGTCATACAAAATGTATACACTCCCATGTGTCTAATCCTGTGGAGGAGGAGGAGGGTTGTGATCATGGAACGTCACTACGGCTCTAGCCAGCTGTCAAAATAAACGCACCCATGTGTGTGGTACACCCACCATCTGCCGCTGCATGGCCTCAGGCAGGTCCTTAACTTGCACCATGGGAACTCTATGAGTCAGTCTCGTGAAGTTGGTATGAATGCTCTAGAGCATTAGCTCCACATCCACACCCATGATGTCATATCCTCTTCCCCTCTGTCTATGATGAGGGAATCCCTCTGGCCACTGTGGTCCCACATCTGCACACAAATGGTAGATGTCACTATGTATTGTCGCACAAAAACATGTCTTTTTGATTCCATATAATCAAGAAAACACAAAAAAATTAATCAACTCAAAAAATTGAAAAAGAGTGAGGGTTGAGATTCATTACCTATATCACCATATCCCGATCCTGGTGGTAGCGGCATGTTCGGGTCCCCCCAAAAATCTATCCCTGCATAGGGGTAGTCATCGATGGAAACTATCTATCCTCGCCACCATGGAAAGAAGTCAGTTGGATATGGGTTGGCCACCCTACCACCCCATAGTCTACGCATAGCATCTGCCCAACGCCGTTGGGTCGGATCTCGAACCCCGTGGAGAGGAACGTCCACTCTAGGGCTCAATCCTGGAACACGCTCGAAGAAAAATGTGCTCAGAATACTGCTGAACCCAAAGTTCTGCACCTTTCCTGCCTTACACTCACTGAGTTGGTGTTTAATGTTGCTCAGTAGTGTAGTACTCTAGTCGTAAATAGTGGGTCTCATACACTCCACTGCATAGAACATCAGAGGCTACAAGACCTGGTGGAGTGATGCTAAGTCGGCTATCCTTACCAGTGTCAATAATATGGCCTTTAGGCCCAGCACCTGTATAGCATTGGTAGGGACCTAACTTTCCACCTTCTCGGTGTCTAGATAATAGTACACTGCAATGTACTCATCGATAATCAGGCCACCCCCTGTCCCACCAAGAGAACGAAGGTTCACCACCTCCCCTCGTCTAGAAGGCCCTCTGATAAAGTATATGTCCTCCACCTCTATGGTGAGGGACATCCCATCAATATGGAAGGACTCTGAGTCTGGATCCCAATAGTCTACCAGCATCTGTAACAGTCTTGGTTTGGCCCTCAAACCACCAAGACACCAAAACTTGTAGAGTCTGCATGCATGTAAAGCTTGTTGAGCCATTAAGTTGGCCCTTACTGCTTCCTCTACTTCACCATGCTCATGCTCTCTCCACTCTAGGAGCATCCTGCACAAGAAATTGGAAATTTTCCATTGGTTTATTCAAAAAACCATATGCGCGGCCTCATACACGATTGTTTTCAAAACAGTCGCATATGTACGTGGGTTTGAGGCCCTTTTCCACATATATCTATCCCTATACACGGAAAAAACCTCGATTCCCGCGTGGGCCGCAACGCTAATTTTGGGATGGCCTAAAAAACTTATTTGACCATGAAAATTCATAAAAATTATATCAAAATGCAAGAGGAGAGCATGAGTAAATACCTGAAGAAACGGTAGTGAATTCCGCTAGCTGGATCTCCTAGAATTTGCTGTTGAAAATCAGACCTCAAATGGGTAAAAGTTTCAAATGATTTATATTTTTTACTATTTATAGAAGTTTTTCCAATATTTGAAAATTTTTACCCCCTTTTCTATAGTTTCGACATTTTCTAACCATTTTGGACCATTTTTGACATAATTTGTGATGTAGAAGACCTTTTTCAGTGTCATTTCAGCCGTTTGATTGACCCGTTCGTGTCGATCTTAGGTATCATGTCTAAACTGGCATATAGGTTAGGTTTCACCACCGTTTGCATTTTACATGACCTTATGACCATCTCATCATGGCCTTAGGTACGCACCCACTCCATTATGTCAAGAAACCTTCTCACTGCTTTAGAAGTGGTATGATTTGAGTGGTAGAGCTTTACCTTACATGGGTACCCTAGTTAGCGCCTTATTTGCATTTGGTGCGCATGCTGACTTTTTCTCTTTTAAGGTGTGGGAGTCTGTTGTATAGTATTTCCATGAGACATCACAAGAGCCTCATAATCCTCTTGATCTTATGCTGACCTTTTTCCCTTAGGACTCCCTCGTGTCAAGTTGTGAGTGCATTATCATGAGCTTTTCCTACCTTATTGAGCTTTATGCTGGCTCCCCTGACATTGCATTTCAGCCATACAGCCTGATCTTGTCTCATGTCTAGCCATGTAGAGCCTCTTTTTATATCCTTCACAGCTTGATTCCTTTTTTACTGGGAGCAGATTTTCCCCCGAGTGTCGATATCCTACACATGTATCCTTGCATTGAGCATAGGTATGTTCCGCTGCTTGGAACTAGTTTGTTTTCCCTTATGACACTTGCCTCCTCCTAGTCTGTAACTATAAAGTTATTTTATTCTTTTTTCAAGCTTTTCAAATAACTGAAAAATTCCAAAAAAAAAAAAAAAAACCAAAAATCCGGACAAGGAAAGATGTTATCTTTGACAGCTGTCAAGTCGTGTCTCCTTCGAACAGAGCACTGTATATCACATCCATTGGTTGGGTTATAGTTTGAATTTAGGAGCTATACTCAATTATCTGAGTTTATCTCCACCGAATGGTTAAGCTTCCAGTCCCTATGGAGCCTCTGTCGATGCCTCCTGTGTCGCAGAGATGTCCCAGTTTGTATATCGAGTCTATGCTGCCTTCATTCAGTCACCATATGTCGTTATGCTCTTGTTCGAAGGAAGTAGAAACTTGAGTCGGCCATTCCTCAGTTATCTTGACTTTGCATGTCGGCCATTCCCAGTACAGTTACTAGTACGTGCAGTTTATGATCAAGTCCTTCCACATTATACAGCTTTGCTGAGTACCTCGTGTTGGATGATGGGGGATTCCTTAATGCCCTCCTTCCACCAGATTTCATCCCATCGAATTCAGAACATTTATTTTTGGATTGGAGTCTAGAGTCATTTTGAGTGCCTTGAGACTTGCAGTCATCAGTGGCAGGTTCTCTCGCCATCGACAGTTTCTTGGTGTTAAGTCATGAATTTGTTTACTTTAATTTTATATTTTGATTGTGATTTTATCTTTAGTTTGCTCATATGCTTCAATTTTCTTATTTTCTTACTTTAGTAGAATTTTTTGTTTTAATTGAAATTTGGATTTTTGCTTAGATATGTTTTATTAAGTTTGTTTTCTTAGCTCTTGAAGGGTGTTAAAGGTCATATTATTGAATAATGGGTTCACAAGTAACATTATGATCATAGTTTATCACTTAAACCTCATTCAAAGGAGAAAAAAGGATTAAAATAGTGCCAAAATTGGTTTTAAATTATTCTTGTAGCGCAACTGCAAAAAGATTACACTGCGGCGCTACAAGAAAATCGTTTTTTGCCAGAATGGTCATTTTTCAGTCCGATTTTTTGGGGATTTCGCTGGGGAAGTGTTAAATAAATCATTGGTCACGTTTGATATGTGTTTTGCCAAGTTTGTTTTCATGTAAACAGGCATCAGTCTCATGCGAGGGAGATTCCAGCAACTGTCTGGCAACTGTATGCCGATTTATGGCAAAATCGTGACAGACCATGGAATGGGGCGCGATTTTTGGTAGGAGATTCTCAAACTGAAGGTTACAAAGTTGGTGAACACTGAGGTGGAGACACATTGCCTAAAAATCTGGAATTTGTCGTTGCAGAGGAATTTAGGTTTTCGCCAGTGTGACAGTTGGGAGTAATCTGAAGAGCCACAGAATTCTTTATGACCCTGTAGATCAATGATTGTACCCATATTTGGAATGGTATGCATGATATAGTTTTTATAAAAATGGATGATGTTGCCAGTTCAACAGCTCAGAGAAATGTTGATCAGACTCAGATAGAAATGGGATCGCCAGATTATGACAGAGATGATGAAACTGAGGATCAGATCCTTATTAGCCCCTCAGATACTGATAGAAAGGATCATGAATTCAAGTCTACAATGAATGGACCATTGGTGGACAATCTGACAACTCAGGCAATGATTTTAAGCATCTACAACAACGTATAAAAAAGACCTTTTCTGAGTATGTGCCAGAAGCTGATTGGTTTGTTCTGAATGCAAGTTGAAATAGGAAGGCAAATTAAACTTATATATGTATTAGCTTTTCGTAGCTAACAGTAAAATACACTGGAAACAAAGTACCTTTGGATCTGAGCTTAAAAGTTAGCATTCACCTAATCTCTTCCTTTTCATTTAACTGGTGCCATATGTTGAGTAATACTAGTAAATATATGGGGATAAAGGAATTCATTTTTCCATTTTATCTTGCACATGATAAGGGAGATACAAAATATAATCCTTGCTCACAGTTTTCCCAACAGAATATTTGCATGAGTTATCCGAGTTTGAGAAAATAAATCCAGGGCAACTTGGAACGCACTCAAAGCAGCAGCAGCAGGTCAGAGGACTGGAACTTAAGGTTGGATGGTGGAACTGGTATTGAAGAAGGTTATGTAGGATTGTTCATCCGACTGCTTGGCCTAGACAATGCTCCACCTGACAGGGATCAAGCAATCAAGATACTTTGTAAACATTCAAATGGAGGTAAACAGTTTGTTGATGAGATTGCCAAGTTTGATGGTAGTTTTATTCTGACTATCAGTCTTCTTTCATCAGATATGCCTTCAATTGCAGAAGCAGCTACAGACCTTTTTCGGATTATTTCTTGAATCAATTCCTATAGGACACTAGTTGCTAAAGCTGGAGTAGTTGAGGAAATTGTTGGTTTGTTAACTGGACGTTCTTTATCCCCATAGGTAAAGGAGCAAAGTATGTGTGTCCTTTGGAATTTGTCAGTTGATGAGAAGCTAAGAGCAAAAATGGAAAATTCAAAACTTATGTCATCCCTTATTCAGACACTTAGTGATGACAAAGTTGGGGTAAAGGAGGTAGCATCTGGAGTCTTGGCAAATTTAGCTATGAGCAAAAATATTGAAAGACACTAAAAATGCATCAAAGGTTGTGAGATGAGAAGCAAGAGATGCCTTACTGGAATTAATGAAAGACAGTTATTACAAGTTTCTTGTTATAGATGAAGGTCTGATTATAGTACCTTTGATTGGTGTAAGTGCATTTAGATCCTTCAAATCTCCTGTTAAAGATGCACCTTTACCTGAGGGTGTGAACCTTAAAGAAGTATTTTCAACTCCCTCTAGATTTGGGTTGAATGTTAAGTCTAAATGAGCAAAGACACGGAAGAAAGAGAGCTGGCCTGATCAGAAAGCTGAAATACAAGAGCTTCCCATAATTTGTGTCCAATTCCAAAGAAGTGCCTGCAGATCCATTTGTCTCTGTGAAGTCACCTATACTGAGATTAATGATGTCATCAAAGGACTGGCCCAGACTAATAGGAATTAATTGGGCTATTCTTGGCAATAACTGAGAGTTACTCTCATAAGCTTTCAGAATCTGTGCATGGTGCTTACATTATCTGTCAGACCTCTAGAATTGTTGTTTCTCAATGATGGTTCAATTGGTGGATGTTTATTGTTTTTAATGGTGCAAGTAATACATGTGGGCTGAAAGGTGCAAGAAGAATAAGGTGTTTGAGCCTTTGACAACTGAGGCCTAAATAGCAATAGGTTGTAGGGTGCAATTTGCTTCTCTTGATGCATGGAGATTACATTTCAGATTGTTTTATAGGACCAAATGCTCATTTGCAATCTGGAAAGGCTATGGAGAGAATGATAGCACTAGCAGCATGGTGTTTGCTGTCATTATAATACTTCTCAACAAGTTCTACATATGATAAGGCTGTTGTGCTAAAATTATGAATCCCTCTATTAGCCAAAGATGATCTATAAATGGAGTTGAAATTGCATGAAATTTTGGGGTGTAGCACTGCTGGTGTGCTAGTGTTTATGAAGATACATTGCAAGATGTACTGGGAATCTTAGAAGGCAGAATTTTCACAGCTCTGCAAACTCAATTTTTCCCTGGAGGAAATCTGTGGCCAGCTCAAATGAACAATAACCTCAAATTGAATAGTCATAATCATGCAGGCTTGGAAACACATGAATTATATTTTGCAGAGCATGTTGGAAGTTATTTTTTCTGTTGGTAAACACTTATGGAGATATATAACAGTAAAGCGACATCCAGTTTATGGTGAAATGCATAGATCACTAAGAATTCTGCTCAGTTTTTCCTGTTTTGGGTTATTGAAGTAAAATGACAACCACGAGCTAATGGAGAGGAAGTTTTGAAAACAAAAAGAGGTTTTTGTTTAAAAGATAACCATATACAAAAACCTCTCACAGTTTTACAACATCTATCAAGGTTTGGAATAGTCAGTTTAATCTTTGCATCCTATTGTTCAGGGATTTTAAATATTTAATATTTTCCTGTTTTAGTGTTCATTTTACGAGGCATATTCTGATGGATTGAAGATGAATTTTTAAAAAACCAAGAGAGGTTTTTGTCCATAATGGACCCATTTACAAACACCTCTCTCATTTGTTACACAGGTGTCACGAATTGAGAGATATGGAAGCTTCTTTGACACCTACTTTCCAGAAATTTGCCATATTTGCGAGGAATCCGGTTTGCTATTTTTAGTCAATTAGTTGAATTAGTTAGTTAATGTAACTGATAGGTAGTTTCAATTTAGACCTAATGAAGGGGAGATAGAACTACGTCTTTGTAATTATGAAAGAGGGACAAAGGGACTAAAGAAGGGTTCAATTTTTGGGATAGCTTCAGGAGGTCTTCAGACTTGTTCATGAGTTAAGTATCAAAACTCTTGTATGCATTTGATGATAAAAATATGAGATATATGACACTTTTCACCCTTTAGTTATGTGTTGGATTCATTTTTCAGCTTCGTTAGTTGCTTAATTGATATACTCATTACTGGTTTATGTTTATATGCTGGTGATGCTTGTCTTTTATGAATGAACTTCAATACTGTGTTCTGTTGGATCTTGTTGAATATATTATGCATCTTTATCTTATTTTTCTTATGATTTAGTTATTATTTTACTCATGAGTGTATTCCCTGCTGGTTCCCAAAGTTCACAACCAAGAAAACATTTCAAAAACCCTAAATCCAATTTACTTTATTGATTTTATTTTGAGATTGTGTTGGCTTGTTTCTTTGGCCTTGGAAACAATTTCTGGCACAAACACTTGGGAATACATCAATGTCCCCTGATTGATGGATCCTCTCAAGTGTTCAAACTCAACACATTTATTCACACTTTTTAGTTTGCACTCTAGTACCTTGATTCCCATTTTCATTATCAGTGGGTGATCTCGCGTCTGTTAACGGTATACATTAATGACCGGTAATCAGACAATGGACTACTATGTTCGACCTCGACACCTTTATTCGCATAGTAGGACATGTACTTGTAGCAGTTTGTGTAGAAGACTTTCTAAATTGGTGGCATCTCTTATATGTTACCTCCTTGATCGTGCCAATGTTCATGAGATTTCATCTCTCGTGACTTGATTCTAGTATATGTCAGATATTTCCAGCCACTATGGAGATCTTGATCTATTATATATCTTCAGCCATTTTGGAGATCATGGTCCTTTGTATATCTTGATCATGGAGATTCTGATCTATGTATATTGTACATGGCGATGACCATATATGTGATATCATGTATTATGCCTATTCATGGCCATTGTACTCTTATGTATCCGGGACTGCTATATGTATTTGCGGTTATATGCAGAGTTGTATTATTATACTATGGTGATTGGGTGGATGGTCTTCCATTTGGGATCCTTCATCACTCCACTTCTGGGATGGACTTATAATGTATTTCGGCCATCGTATGACCCTCTGACCTCACACGTTAGGAGGCATCTGTTATAGCGAATTTCACCACTCTAGGATAATCACACTTTGTATGGCCTTCCCCTATCTCGCTGCAAACTCCTTAGACCCCATGGACCACTTTTTGTCCTTTGATGTTTCCTTGATCATCCCTAAAACCATATGAAAAATGATACATGTGACTTTTAAACATATAAGCGCGTATATACGCGGGTTTGACCACTAAAACCGTGTACATCGGGATGTGTGCATAATCCAAATCCTTTTGGAGTTTTCCTTGACATGTATCTGACTCATTTGACTTCTGGCCTTCCATATGCCTTGAGATCGCTCGGATTCGACCTTTCATTACCCCTTTGAAAAGCTATATAAGGAACCCATTAGTTCATTGAAGGCAGAATAGAGAATTGAGAGCAAAGAAACTATAGTCCATTGTTGTCAGAACTTATGCTTGAGTCTGCATCCCTTTGTCCCTTGGAGCACTTTTGTGTTCTTCCCAAGCTTTCCTTTTGCTTGTGAGCTTTCTATTGAGAGATGTAGGATTGAAGTGGCGGAGGCCCAAGTGGGGGATTCAGTTTCTCCGGTTCACAGACGTGCCGACAGAGGTTGTATCATGTAATCTTTGATTTATATTAATAGAAATATAGTTTCCTGTCCAATAATGTGTGTTTGAGTGAATATTTTATCCATGGGATTATGTCAAATACTTATACATTATTGATTATATATGCTAGAATAGATCTAACACCATGATATATAGAATGCTTGTATTGTTTACTTGTTGTTGAGGAAGTAATCTATCAATTCAACTTGAAGTTGGAAAGCTCAACGGGGATCTACTTCAACCGTACGGAATAAGGTATGAGGTCTGATCCTTTAGTGTTAGACATTTAATTTCTATTGCATATTGGAAAGGATTGATATCTGGAGTCAAGCTGTCTATTGTGGTACCTTGATCCATAGGAATTTCTCTCTGTAACAGTTACCCCTTCATGTCCTTCCACGGTAGGAGGAGAGTCAAGAGATAAACCCTGCAATCTACGAGATTGATGTCTCACAAGTTTCTCAGCCATGGTGGTGGCTGAATTTACCTAATCTAGATCAAAAAAGGAGAAAAACACACAAACAAAACCTATGTAGAGCTATAGTTCACAATCAGACTTAAGTGATAGGACAGGTTTAGAATAGCCAGTCTCTCATTGGGATTGTCAAGTAGGTGAAAATCATGATATACCTCAGGGGTACGTGCATAGTAGTCTCCACGAATGTTGTTTCTGATGTATTTCTCCACACAATGTGACCAAATGGATTTTCTTAGATGGTCAGGGTATCCTAGTGGGGTCTCCCAATATACACAAGGTACATGGGAGCTCAAATCGGTAGTAGTGTTGTCTAATGCAAAACCGTTCACAAGGGGCCTTCCGATATACAATCGAGTACATGAAGTATATTTCTATATACCTTAAGGGTACGTGAAAGTTCATTCAATATAACAACGGTACATGGAAGAACCGCCCGAGCCCTGGGTTGTAGTGCAGACAAATAACGACAACTCTTACGCTTAACAAAACCTGAACACGTCAGTAACCTATCACTCAAATTTCTATACAATTTTTAGACCTAAATCTATCGTTAATTTTATCTGGATGATTAGGTGAATGTTTGTGGAATGTTGTCTCCAATTATGCAAATTAATCTAAATGTAAATGCACTTTTTGACTTCGATGAGAACTAACTAGGGAAAGGAAGGAACCTTTTTTGTTTTATTTTCACCAATATACCAAAAGAAAGATGTTTTCAACAACAAAACAAGATCCAATAAAGAAATGCAAAGGAAATCCTTTGAAACACAAAAACTCTTTCAAACAAGCACTCTAAAGTTTTTGAAAATGTAAGAAAGAAGCCTCTAACGTGCATGCAAAACTAACTTTTGCTACAATGTAAAAAAGACCTATTTTTTTGAATCACCCATGCAAAATGGAAATTGAAATTGTTGCAAGCATAAATAAGAGAAAAATAGAAGGATTGTTTTTGTATTTTTATGGAAAATATTAGGCACACAAAGTAGTCTTTTCTAAAAAAGAAACTAATCTTCTAGGAATAGGCTATAGGCTTTATTTTCAAAAGAAAATTTTTAGATACTTCACAAAAAAAAAAAAAAATTGAACTGTATTTCCAATTTTGTTTATGACAATGCAAAAGATAAAAATTTTGGATCTAAGCTCAAACAGAGAATCAGACTCACAAAATCCAGTAAATCAGATAGTGAACAAGCAAGCAAAAAAACCCAAATTTTTTTAGAGAATAGGACAGTTTACAAATTTTGAGCAAAAAATTTCAAAACAAGTAGTTTCTGAAGACCTACCTCGACACTCTGAAGGGCACTACACCAAGGCGTCCCAAGCTACTACGACACTCCTTTCCTTCTGCACACATGAATCATCAACACTTTGTTTGTCAAAGGAGAAGGCGGTGACGACGCTCTGTCAAAAACAAGAAAATGCGCCTTGGGATGAGCCAACGCTCTGTCAACCAAAGGGAAAAGAATCTTTGAACAGTGAACTGAAAGGATGAAAGCCTGTAGGAGAAACTAGAAAAAACTGAGCTAGGCTAAAAAAAAGTGAAACTACTCAGAACATAGGAAAAGAACCAGAAACATAAAGATAGATAGCTTACCTTGTTAACTGAAACAACTAAAAGGAGAGATAATGACCTTCATATATGGAATGGTCACCGAAGTTTGTAGATATGACTAGATATGCACCAGATCTAAGAGGATCTTCCCTAGATCTGACTGGATATACTATCCCCAGTAGTGTCACCAATTTTGTTATCAAGAATTATCAACCAGTGCGGACACTGCTTATTCCTCTGTAATGTAAAACACAACTACAGAACAAAAATACATGGCAACATATCCTTTCCTTGAATAATCAAATCAATTAACATAAAACACAATGTACCTTGACCTTGGATCTACTTGTCTTCTCTCCTGAAAGTCCTTGCAATAGTTCACTGTCTGCAAAATAGATCACAAGACAAACAAAAAGGATGAGAGCATCATGATAATTGACTATTCATATTGGTGATGAAGGAATCCAATAATATATAATTATAATCAATACAATAAAATATAGGAAAGGGAATTCTCTTTGTATTAATATATGGATGAGAAAGAAGTACAACCAAAAAGCCTTGATGTTGATGGATTTTGTCTCAGCAATAATGTCTAGAATCTCCTATGACTATGAAGAACTCTCCAACCACAAGATGACTCTACTTTGTCTTTGATTCTGACTTCAAACTAGTAGCATAAGGATGCTTTTACTAGCCTCCACTACTCTCCTCATGAAGGCTCCATTTATAGGCCTAGAACTCAAGAGATGACTTGGAAAAAAGGATAGGATAAGATCCATATAGGTGAGGAAAGCGAATGCCACCTCTCCCAAGCATATAGGAACTAAACCCAAGGATATTTATGCATGGAAGCTTCTAATAACATCTTTTTTTCTCATTTATTGACCACCGGAACTCTTAGCAAAACTGTCATGAGCGTCTACCTAGGGTTTTTGTTAAAGGAGAGGGAAAAAAACACCTTTTGCTCAACTGGGTCAAGCGTTGTCAATGCTCTGTGCAAAAAAAATGAGGGTGCCGCTCCTTCTAGGTCAGAGGAAAAAATGACCAAGGTGACTCAAACTAGGCTTTCTGGGAGGTTGAAGGGAAAAGTGAAATTATCATGGAGGCTGCTAAGCAATGTGAGATTTCTAGGTGCAACATTGAGAGGATAGGGATGCTTGAGAAAATTATGGGTGAGGTGTATAGGATATGCCAAAAGGTTGGATCTTGAGTCTAGGTGGTATTCAGGTGTAGGGATAAGGGTGCCACGAAGCCTTCCTTCGAGAAGCTTCATGGAAACCTCTATTTTTAACCTTTTACCAAGGGCACTACTTCTTGCTCACTGTGACGGAGTGGTGACAGGGAAAAACCACACCTTGTACAATAGGTAAATATGGTGGCACCATCTGTTAACCCAAAAAATCCCTTAATGAGCTCTGCATGACCTACACCACCCAAAGACATCTACTTCACTAGCTTTGACTACCCTCATTTAACCCCCACACCCTTGCAAAGGCTTAAAAACATGAAAAGGGCTTAGAAACCTTCAAAAAGAGGCAAAATAGCTCTCATAGGGGCTAAAACCCATCAAATGAGCTTAAAATCCCCAAAGGAGTTAAGAATTGGGTGAAAGGGGCTTAAAGCCCAAAAAATGGGCTAAATCCCTAACCAAGGGCTTAAAACCCTGAAATATCAAATAAAAGCTATAAATAGAGGGGTGGGGGTCACTCTCAAAACACTCCTTCTCTCCCTATATTTATGTTGCCCATGCGAGTGCCTTGAGACCTTTTTCCTCTCAAGCCATTCACCCTCCCTCTTCTCCATTACTCCACAAGCCAAGCTTCCATCCCAAAGAGAGAGGTGCTTCCAAAGCTAGGGCATGGTGGCCCATTTCCACAAAGAAGGTATAGCCATTTATTTTCTATCAATAGTTTTAGTTTTCTGACTTATTTTGGTTTGTAGGTTTGTTTGCTAATGGTTTGTTGTAGGTTCTCCTTTGATTTCTTGTAGCCATCCCTCATTTTTCTAACAATTTCCTACAGGGTTTTGTGGCTTAGAGCTAACATTTCTTTGCAGGGTTTTCTTCCAACCAACAGGTTCCCTACCCTTTCTTCCTATAAACAAAAGGTAGTTGTTTCTGCCTGTAGCTAGGGTGAAATCCCTACTACAGAAATGGCGACCATTCCAGGTCAATCCCACAGGATCCCTGGATTTTCTTTTCAAGTTTTAGTTTTTTGTTTTTGCTCTATTAACCTAGCTCATTTTCTATTAAATCTAGTTTAGATCTACCTTTTTCTTCATTTTAGTTGATAGCCGAGCCTCCTTAAGTCCAAACCAAGCCTGTTTAGCCACAATACAAGTTACTATTGGTTGTTCCCTGCTTAGGTTAAAAATTTCCCATTTTTTGGGCTAGGTCGCACTTATCGGGCTGAAATAGGTGACCAGGTCGCTTAGTTTTTCCCGAAAGGTGCGACTTCCCTCTCAGGAGCTAGATCACTCCTATTTTCTGTATCTGAGCGACCCCTACACCTATATTTTGGAAAAATTGGTGACCCCCTCGCCACATTGGCCCCAAAATAGGCGACCCATCTCTCATATTTGGTTTTTTAAGCTATCTGGACTACAGTGCGGCTCAGCCGCCTCTGTCCAACAATCTGTGTTCATTTCATACAATTTGTGTAAATCACTGATAAATATAACTGGTTAATGGTATAATGAATCTATTTTAAAGGTTGAACAAATTATTTTAGGTTAAATTTCAGCTCTTAATTGTAAATTAACACCTTACCTAGCCCTTCCTCCTCCACCTAGTCATCACCCTTCTGGGTTTTCTGAGATAAGATGAAGGGTGAAGCTCGTATAGTAATACACACTTCATTTGTAATTTTTTGAGACCATTAAAAATGGGTGACTTCAAAGGTAGAGGGGGTGGTAGGCCCAGGGGGCCTCACAGCGTTTGTGTGCTCCCTGTTGACTGACCTTTCACTTGGAGAGTGACCTAAGGATCTATGAATGGGCTTAGCCCCATTATGTTGAGAGCCCAACACTCTTTCCTGATCGAAGATAAACACAGGTGTAAGGCAGTCACCTAGTAAGTCTACCATAGTTCAGATTCATGTATGACATGTTTTAAATTTCTGTTCACAATTTACTATTTTCATAAACAACTTACCCATGGTATAAGTTTTTCAATAAACCAAACAATCTCTACGAAATATTCATAAACCATACAAGCAGCCACCAAGTGTAAACACATCTTGATAGTCTTGGTGGCTGGGTGACCACTTGAAAGCCACTAAAACTAGGGTCCAGAACATCACTACTTGATTTCACCACCTGATATACCAAAAAGACACATTTGATCCCCCATGCTCTTCCTCACACCTAAGAGGTGATCCACCACATTTCGGGTCCTTGAACCAACACCATCGAGACCATTCTTGACAACCATCTACATCGTCAAAAGGCCACACAACCTCTGATTCAAACTCATAATCATACCAATCTGAGCCAGATCTACACACTGCACCATCTAGCACCATGGCTGGTGCAAACCTGGATCCACTTTTCGGCTTGGTGTTTTGCAGTGGACCCATGTCCATACCTCACACCACCACCAACACCCTTTCAGGTTGTCCTAGCACTGTCATGTAGACTTTCATAAGTCAACTACCTCTACCCATACTTACCAGTCAATCTGTCCCACTTGGCATGTGTGGAGGTGGTATCCCTTCCACTCACACTATTTCACTTACCTTACCTAGGGGCAGTGGCTTGTCCACAACTGTGCCACAAGTACCCCTTGTCATGCAGGTACATCATGTTCCTGTAAAACCCACCACCATTGTTGGTTTGTCACACATCAACCTGTTAGTAGGAATATTTCACCTTCTATGGATAGTAAGGTGTTCCACTATTCTGAATGGTTCAAATCTAGAACAAATGGAGGACAAAGGTTGAAGACCCTACCTAGACACCGTAGATACCTGGAATGTGATGCTTTGATAGTAACCCTGTGTACCTGCAATCATATTAAGAACGCAAACACATCAAATCTACCAGAATATAATCTACTGATCCATGTTAGTGACTAAGGAATCTAACAACATATACATCTGAAATCAAACAACAACAGTAATGTGGGACAGAAATCAGCTTTGCATTAAGATAAAATGGATAAGTTTACAGCTAATTAAGCCTTAGTGTTGACATGCATCTCCATGAAACCAAACATTCTCATCCCCATAAGCTCCAACTTTGCTCCTTATGCTCTCTAATGGCTTGGGCCAAGTGATCAATCCAACATCATAACAATACTTCAATGGTTCTCCCCTCAACCATGGACATGAGCTTGTATTTATAAGGCTCGATGGATAGGGATGGTTGAGAGATTTGTGGATGAGGTGGCCTCTAAGATCCTACGATGGGGGATCTCGAGCTCAACTAGCCCACAATGATTGGGATAAGGGAGGACATGAGGCTCATAATCTAGAAGCCTCGAGAAACTTCTCTTTTTCCCATTTTACCCAGGGTACCACTTTTCTCCTTCAATGATAGAGCGGTTTAGGTAAGAAACACTTACGGACTAAGGGTCATAAGTGGTGTCACCACTTGTGGCTAACAAGGGATAGGTGGTGCGAGCAAGGTACTGCTCATGGATAAAGGGAAAAGTGCGGTGTTGAGCATTTTTGTGAAAGATTGACAAATGGTATGAGTTTCCACTCCAAGTGCTGGGATTAAGTGAAAATAGGTATGTTAAGAGTCTTATCACATGAAGGTGACAGGATTTTGGTATAAGACAACCTTGGGTCAAAACTCCCCTACATGGTATGCCTCAAACTACCTGACTTGGCTAGGTTAACGAACAACCCCATCTGTCATCAAACCTTTTGGCCTCCCATGCCAACCAAACTCCCCTCAGACATCCCTATGTTTCAAGGGAAGGAAAAGGAGTGCCCCCAAAACCATATCTTGATGTTTCACCTATGGTGATCATCAAACAACATCATAGATGATTCGATTAGACTCAGACTATTCCAATGCACCCTCACAGGTGCTGCAACCAAGTGGTACATTGAGCTACCATAAGCTAAGTACCCAAAATTCAACTCTTTCACCTTTATGTTCCTGCAATATTTCCAACTCCCCATCAGATTTGATGAAGGAGTGGAAATGTTGCTATCTTGCCACCAGAACACTGTGACCCACATCATCGGCCACATCCATGAGTGGAGGAAATGTCGCAGCTTGTGTAAGATCAAGCTTGATGATAGGATATTCTTGGACCGGTTCTTGAAAAACTTAGTGCCACCTATAGCCAAGGATGTTTCCTTTGAACATCCCCAACTAGAGTAAGAGGCCATCTTGAAGGCCAAATAGTTTGACCTCATTTACGCATAGTCTGGAGAACTCTACACCATCATTCCATATGCTCCCTGTGTAGGTACCTTTACCGAGATGCACCGGGATGCACCAGGGGTATCCCATGCTGCAAATGGCATTATAGGCTCTATCTCCCATCAACCATAGCATCACCTGACACTAGATACGATGCCACCACAACTAAGAAATACCCCTAGTGTTGCCTACCCAAACCAAACTTCTGACTATGCAAGAATGATGTCCCAGTCTGAAGCTACAACTTCTTATGCACAACCTGCACCACAACAGCAGGCCCAGGAATTAGCTTGGCTAAGAAAACAATATGAGGGACAAATTCCCACATTTGTGGCACAACTGCCCCCCCTCCCTACCTGCCCAAGTCTACTACGCATCACCTATACAACCCCCTCAAGCCCACACCCCCACTCTTCCAGCACCTTTGGGACAGGTGTTTGCACAACAAAACCGTCCCGACCAGCCATCCCCCAATAACCAACAAGGGAAAGCCAAAAATAACTGAGCCCAAAACCAAGGCAACAATCAATAGAAAGGAGGTGGTCAACAACCAAATCCTCCCAACAATGTCAGGGAAAATCGACCAGCCCAAAATCCTCAGCAACTAAACACACCAAGACGCAACGCACCGTTGTGCATAAACCAACCATGCACACTATGTGAACGGTCTATGAGAACTATACACATGAGTGTCCCCTCATGGGTTTTTCCAAGTAGGAGATTAAGAACAAGGTTCAACATGCTACCAATACGACAGCCCAAACTCAACCCAATCTGGCACCACAAGGACCTCCACCCATGGTGCTCCAAAACCCATTACCAGTCCAAGGACTGGTAGCAACTGCACCCGCTCCCCAACCCAATCCTAATACTCCGGGGGCACCTCCAATAGCAGAAGCTGGTGTTCACCGCCTGCTAGCCATGGAAATTACAGAGGTCAATTTACAGACCAGAAAAAATCAATATGGAACTAACACTAAACTCGTTGACCCATCAACGAAATCCACATCCAAAACAACCAATACACCTCTTCATATCGCCCCTTTTCCTCTGCGCCCCCCATACAACGAGTTTCCAACAATGTCATGTCTAGAGCTATTGTAAGCTATAGCATTGTGTGTGACTTTTCCCAAACACCTACATCTATGTCCACTCTTGAGGTGCTTAAAATGTGCCCAACACAGTGGAAAGCCTTACTAGCCCCCCTCGGTGCTATATACCCCTCTGACTCTAAGTTGATCACATTCAACACGGAGAACCATGGATGCCATCAACCATTTCTTTCCAAATCACAGTATCCATTGGGAATTTTTTCATGCACCAGTGCATCATGGATGAGGGGGAATCCATGTGCATTGTGTCAACCTTAGTCTGGAAGAAGCTTGGATCCCTTACCCTTCAACCATCCACTACTACACTCCGTGCTTACGATGGTCACCCCACCAGGGCCTAAGGCATCCTTTCACACATCCACATCACTTTAGTAGGGAAGACAGTCCTAATTGACATGGAGGTGGTCAACGCTCAGTTGGACTATAACTTGCTCTTGGGATGAAGCTACATGTACGCCATGAGATCCATGGCATGCACCGTGTTATGACTTATGATGTTTCCTCATGACAAGAAGATTGTGATGGTGGATCAATTGACTTACCATCATTTGCAGGGGCCAATGGCACCAACCAATGTTATCCCTACCATCGACAACACAACCACCCCACCATTATTGAATGTAGGCCCTGGGTTGTTCACCGAATACTCTATGATGGCTCCCTTCCCATTCATGTCACCTCCATCGACACCAAGTGATACCATGAATTTATGCATGCTATCATCTAGCATTGGTACACGCAAACACCATCTGCAGCCGCAGCACCACTTGCATCTATAGCCATAGCTCCATCCACAGCCATAGCCCCATCTGCAGCCGCAACCTCAACCTTAGTTACCAAGGAAAAATTAGGGTTCATTCCCACTCAACATGATCCTTTTCCTTTTCCTACCATCCAGGATCATGAGTAAGTCTGTCTTGGCAACCCGCAACTTACAGGATTTCACACTAGGAGTTCTTGTCTAGTACCTTGAACCACCTACCCTACCTCTAAGTCACCAAGATGTGTTGACTCCTGTCTAGCCAATTGAGATGATGTCACACCTACCTCCTGGTCCATCAAAGACTCCTCCTGTCACTAGGCCTGCCCCTCTTCCTCCAACAAAGACTAGGGGCAAGGCCACCAAAACCACAACCAATACCATTTACATGATCGCTAGCACCAGTCTCCCTTCTGTCTCATCAGCCATTAAAGATCCACGAGATCTACCCCAACACCACTTACGCGATGACAGAGATATCTGTAAGATTGCCTCTGGTTTTATCCCATTCCCTTTAAACCATAGTGTGGAATTGGTTCTTCCCATAAAAGACTATATTTTGTCACAATGCCTTGCCAACGACCTTCATCTCGGCAAGGGGGCATACCTCTTCTCTTACTCAGATGGTCTCCTCTTGAAGAAGATGCACAATGGGCTCTACCTCAAGAGGGGCTATGCCTAATACCATGACTATGAGTCCCTTATAGCATAGTTTTTTCTTTTTTGTTTTGCAACATTTTTACCACTAATCAGAAACCCCCATTTAGGGGCAGCACCATTAGTTGCTAGTTCATATTCACCCGGATCCTGTTTGAGACACCCCTCACACCTCCAGGCTCAAATTTATATCTTCTAATGAGACCATCGTCTCATGTTTAACAAGTAATTTTCAGGTCCACTTCCAGAGAGTTACGTTGGTTTATGTACCACATTGCGATGTAAGTGTCTCCAGACCTGTGCTTGCATCACACTTTCCTACCACAACTCATGTGAGACTCTGGACCATCTCCCCGGAAGGAACATCATCTTATTTCAACATACAGTTGTCTAATACATCCACCACACCTTACGTGGGTTCTTGGACCACCAACCAGAGCAAGGATCATTTATTTTTCATGCATTAGGAATATAAATGCCTCTGTACTTGCACTTACATCACATGTAGTCAAGTCCTTCCACCACAACTCACACAAGACTATCCTAACCTCTGTCCGAGAGCCACCTCGGTTTGCATGCCTCTGCCACACCGACTCGCGTGCCTCTGCCTCGATATATCCCATGCATATATTGGTATGTTTAAGAGCCACCTGCTCCATCCATACTGCACAAATGACCTTTGGACCACTGTCCATTGTCCTGACACGAGGGCACCATCAGTGCCCCCTTGATCAGTTAACCATACTAGAGTTTTGTTAGCTGGAATATTTCACCTCCTGCGGATAGCAAGGTGTTCCACTGGTCTGAATGGTTTAGATCCACAACAAATAGAGGAAAAAGGTTGAAGAATCTCTGTAGACACTGTAGATATCTGGAATACAAGGCTTTGACAGTTCACCTGTGTACCTACAAAAAAGCTCAACACGAAACGAATCAAAGAAACAAGAATATGATCTACTAATCTATGCTAGCAACTAAGGAATCTAGCAACATATATATGTGAAATCACAACAACAACATAATACGTGGGACATAAATCAACTTGCATATATGAAGAAGTTTACAACCAAGCCATAGTGTTGACATGCATCTCCATGAAACCAGCTCTTCATCCCCAAAAGCTCCGAATCTAGCTCTCTATGCTCTCTCCAAATGATTTTAGGCCAAGGATCAATCCAACAACATAACAATACCTTCAATGTTCTCCCCTAAACCATGGCTATGAGCTCATATTTATAGGGCTTTAATGGATAGAGATGGTTGAGAAATTAGTGGGTGAGGTGGCCTCTAAGATCCTAGGATGAGGGATCTCAAGCTCAACCAACCCACAACAGTAGGGATAAGGTAGTACATGAGGCTTATCATCTAGAAGCCTTGAGAAACTTCTCTTTTTCCCTTTTTACCTAGGGTACCACACTTCTCCTTCTATGACAGAGTGGTTTTGGTAATAACCACCTATGGACCAAGGGAAATGGGCGGTGGCACAACTTGTGGACAACCGATGAAAGGTGGTGCGAGCAGGGGTACCACTCCTGGATAAAGGGGTATGCATGGTGCTGGGAATTTGTATGACAGATTGATGAAAAACCATTTAGTTTCCACTCCAAAAGCTGGGATTCAGGGCAAGTAGGTATGTCAAATGTCTTATCACATGATGGTGACAGGATTTTGGTACAACAGGATGCCCCCGAAAGCATGAGTCTTAGAGTGATACGATAAATGAGAGCTTTGAGAACAGGTCATCACCATGAGATGAAAATTTTGGCTCGATGGAAGCATACAGTCAAGTAGTAATATGTAGTACATTAGTATGTTGACTCATAGACACAAGTAACCAAACTCATAGCTGTAGACCAATACAAGGAAGATCAATGAGTGGAATAAACAAGCATGGCTACTAGAGTACAATGTAGATCCATGTGATAGAGGACTCAAACTTGGACATAGCTACCAGACATACACTGTATATCTATGCCATACAGACACAAATTTGAGCATATCCATGACCATACAAATGTGGATCCATGCTAGATATACAAAACTCCATCGCAACCTGGGGAAAAGCAATGAGTGCTTTAAACAAATGCCCAGGTCTTTGTCCCGTCTTCCACAAAGTATGATTCTATCCATGTGATTACAATGATCTGAAGTCAAACATGGTAGAAACCACTTGATTACTGGCCAATGATGTGAACCATTAACAAGTGCAAGGGATATCACCATTAATGTCAATGATTCCCAAGGTACCTTAGTACAATATACTGAGTGTGAATAGATGTCCTGATGTCGAACACCCAGTCGATTCTATCGATCAAAAGCCAATTATGTGAACCTATGTCGAGAGTGAGAGAATATTTCATTAAGGCATATAGACCTCAAGGTACTAAATACTATTTCTAAGACTATTTCCCGGATGATGAGCTGATGTCGACGGGAATAGTATCATCGAAGGAGGTCCATGATGAGTCCCACATCGACGACACAAAACTTGGAACATAATTTTTGAATGATGTGAATGTAGTAACCATATGACTGACTCAAAGATACTGACACAAAGATTGTGTAGACTACAGAGGTAAAACTTCTTCAGATCTCCTTTGAACATCAGGAAGCACAACAAAATGACTTGGAAGCATGACTAGACAGGACAGATACACAATGCGACAGTTGACAATGCATTCTTTTGAAAGACTGAAAGGATTGACATGACTCATGAAAGTGGCTCGTCATGGAGATCAGCTGAATACCCAATTGACTAACATGATTGTGCAGACAAGTGCCATGTTCAAAGGTAACGACAAACAACTGCCATTATTTGCAAAATTATTCCCTTCCCATTTCCCCCATCATGATTTATGAGTGCCTCTTTTCAGTTTTATGAGTTCAAAGAGGGTAACAAACACTCAATACAGCTTGTCAGAAGACAAGTCCAGACTCATATGTTTTACAAACCTAAGAGAGGAGAGGTTCGTTCCCAAAATGGGTCTCTCAATATTTAATTTTAACGAGTCCACCGAAAGAAAACTCGGTATCGTTCATGTTTAGAGAGTCTGAACGAATACGGAAGGAAAATCCATGGGGGTCCTTTTTCATATGATTTAGTCTCTAAGGCCCAAAAAAGTATAAAATCATACCTTATAGAACTCTTCCATTCATGATTCGATGGAATGTTCCTTTCTCGTAAATAGTCCTATCCAAACCGAGAAAGAGATAACCTACCGTCGGACGGATGACTCTTAAAATACTTTAACGAGTGTGAAGAATACAAGATCGCTTGACAATATTTTCATATTTAGGGAGGCTGAAAAGGGTTCAAAGAGAACTCCATGAGGTTCCTTTACGCAACGTAATGTTTTAGGATCCTGGAAAGAATCGGAAACAGACTCGATGACTTTTTCGTGTTTAAGGAGCCTGAAAAAGAGGTGAAAAGAGAACTCCATTAACCTTTTTCATGTTTGAATCCAGAGCATGAAAAAGTAATAAATTAAGCTCAAACCACTTTTCATGTTTTAACCAGAGCACGAAAAATGAAAATTAAGCTCAACACCATCTTACTATTTTTAACGATCTCAAAGATCGGTTGAAAGAATGCTCAGGGATTGGTTTCATTTTTACACAAGCTCGAAACCAATGGGTAAAATTTGCTTGAAAAATCCCATTAACATGATATACAGAGGTTGGAATCTTGCCCCCAGCATAATTGCTAGCGAAGCTTACCCCTAGCATGGTTGCTAGCGGCTCGTCATGCCCCCAAGCTTCGTTTCATCTTACGATTCTTCTTCCATACCCAACCTAAAAACCTGTTTACTAATGCCAAAATGTTCACCACAGGGGTAGGAAGAATGAGAATCGGGCAGGCAAAGGTTCGAGTTCTAACACTTAAGTGAAGACTCGACTCAAGGGAAGGGGATCTGTTTCATTTTTACACAAGCTTGAAATAGAAGGTAACTATGCTTCGAACATGGTTTCATTTTTATGCAAGCTTGAAACCAAAAGGTAAACTATGCTAAAGGAAACCTACTTCATTTTTTAACGAGCTTGAAATAGAAAATGAACTATGCTCAAGAATGATTTCATTTTTATGCAAGATTGAAACCAAAAGGTAAACTATGCTTGAGGAAATCCATTTCATTTTTTAATGAGCTTGACATAGAATGGGAACTTTTCTCAGAACATGGTTTCATTTTTATGCAAGCTTGAAACCAAAAGCATAAACTATGCTTAAGGAGATCTATTTCATTTTTTAACGAGCTTGAAACCAAAGGGTAAACTTTGCTGTAGACATGGTTTCGTTTTTATGCAATCTTGAAACCAAAAGTGTAAACTATGCTTAAGGAGTGGTTTTATTTTTTAAGGAGCTTGAAATCAAAAGAGTAAACTATGCTCTAGACATGGTTTCATTTTTATGCAAGCTTGAAACCAAAATCATAAACTATGCTTAAGGAGTGGTTTTATTTTTTAATGAGCTTGAAACCACAAGTAAACTATGCTCTAAAACCTGCTCCTATCCAACATGATATCCAAAGGTTGGTAGGCTGGCCCCATTTCATAAAAACTAGCATCTTAACTCCAATATGAAGTCCAAAGGCTGGAGCCATGCCCCCCCGATTTTACCTATGATGGGAAGAAGTTAACTAGAAGAAGGGGAAGGAACCACAAGAACATGTGGCACATTCAGGGAAGTTTGATTACTAGGAGTAATGCGATGGTCAGGTGTAACAAAGGAAAGCTGATCAATGGTCACAATATTCCCATCATGGGGAAAATGCATAACTCTAAAGAGTGTGGACACAACAACCTTCATGGCATAAACATAATCAAGTCCAAGGAGCAGATTGAAATCTAAAGGACCTTGGACCACCATAACATCAATGCAGACAATTTTACCTCCTAATGTAATAGGCAAAAGAGGAAGGATCCCTAAAGGTGCAGTAGGCCTTCGATTAAAAGTAAGTATCTGATCGGTAGCTAGCACAAGCTGAGGAGAACCTAAAGCTTTCCAAGCAGTTGAGGATATAATACTAATAGAAGTCCCTTCGTTAAAAATAGTGTGAAGTATCTGCCTAGCAGTATCATTCACAACTATCTGGAAAGGAACACTCAAATGAAGACGAGACTCTGTTAGGTTACTCCAGTCAAAGGAAATAACCTCACTACTTGAAGAGGGTTCTATCGAAACAGACAAAATTTCCTCTTGTCAGGAACAATCAGAACGAAGCATAGAAACTTCAGCAAGTTTTGGTTCATTCTCTACTGGAAGAGAAGAACAAGATGAATATTTGGTCAAAGAGACTACTTCAGTCTTAACACTCTCTGATGAAATAGTGGGATCAAGTGGAAATGACACCGACTCGACCACTTTAACTTCACTCTCTGAAGGAAGAGTGGGATCAATTACAGATAAATCCAAATCAACCACTTGGTCTACCAGTGGGGGATTGAGGGATAACTTACTATCACTTGTTGGAATCACCTATTGATGATCAGTAATATTTTCCAACCAATGCAAAGTTTCATCCATGATTGGACAAAGAAAAGTACGATGCATAGCCTTGCATATCAAAAAAGGATACAAGACTTTACCCTTATGACCTTTTACCAATGGGTCACTGGTTGATGGTGTATCATCAACGTTATGATCAGAGGTTGATGACATAGATGGTTTGTACCTTTTAGATCACTCTTCTTGTACATGGGAGAGACTGGGACACTCCTTAAGAAGGTGGTCCCCCTTGCAAAGCTTACAAGGGAACTTGGGTTTTTCAGTTGTTCTCCTAGAACGGGCACCATCAAGAGCATATGGTTGCTGCTTTCTCTCTTTCTTATCTTTCTTCTTTTTACTCTTCCCTTTCTTCTTCTTCTTATCCACCTGATTACTAACCATAGAGCTTTGATCAAGCGAAGAGGAAGAAAGAGATGAAGCCACAACTGACGAAGAAGGAGAGGGATTAGGTTGAGGTCGATCCTCTCCCAGAGGAGAGGTGACATTTCAGACATTAGGTGTAACAGGAATTACTAGATTAAACAACCAGACTGGTAATCCTATAGTTAATACAGGAAGATTTAGAGTGGCAATAAAGGGAGGACCAATACCTTCACTTGGAGGGAATACAAAAGGTACACCTTGGAAAGGGATCTCTTGAGTGGTAGTCCCAGATGAGGATGCCATCTCTAAACTCTCTAATAACCCCCTAACTACCACGTACAAGGAAGTACTACTCAAACTAAAAGCAACAAGAAAACATGTGAAAGGAGTGGATAAGAGTCAGGAACCTCACAGGACAGGCCAAAAGGATAACTCAGATGGTTTGAGGATTCCTAAAAGGGTCTCTTGATATACACAAGGTATGAGGGAGCTCAAATTGGTAGTAGTGTTGTCTAATGCATAACCATTCACAAGGGTCCTTCCTATATAAAATCGAGTACGTGAAGTACCTTTCTATATACCTCAAGGGTACGTGAAAGGCCATTCGATATACCGACGGTATGTGAAAGAACCGTGCAAGTCTTGGAATGTAATGCAGACAAATAATGACAGCTCCTACGTTTAATGATGCTCGAACACGTCTCTAACTTATCACTTAAATTGCTGGAAGTTTTAACCTAGTACTACTGTTAATTTTATCTTGTGCGTTTAAGTGGAACCATGGAGTGAAAACTTGAATTTAAAGAAGATGCATACTGATCTATATGATAGTGCAAGTTTTCCTCTTCAATGAAATTCTACCTAAGAGAGGGAGAGAGATTTACTTTTCTTCCCAAAAAATGCACATCCAAATGCAAATGCAATTCTATCTTTTCAAATGAAAAGGGAAATATCAACACACCCCAACAATCTTTAAAGTAAAATGAAAAAGATATCTAGAGAACATCAAACATAAATAAACCAAAAATGTTTCATATCTTTTCATGCTTGAAAAAGATGCATGAAAACTTAATGGAAAGATGATTTCACTAATGTTTCCAAACAAATCTAACTCTAATGCATGCAAAGCTGAAATTAGATATTTCTTCTCAATGAAAGTAAGATCTATAATTTCAAAAAATTATGCACAAAACAAGAAGAAAATCATTCAACAAGCTTGTCGATAAAGCAAAAAAGAGAGAAAAGTAAAACTTCTCTTTGAAACAGACAACGAAACGAAGAACCAATATTTCCTACCAAGCACTGAAAAAATCAGCATGCAAAAGGAAACAAGAATCACCCAAGAAAAGAAAGACTCAAAACAAGATTGATCACTCATGCATTCTAAGTCCAAAACAAACCAAAGCCTACTCAAGAAAATGAAATGTATATTTCCAATTCCAATGAATAATATCTACAAAAAAGGGAAAGAGGTTTCAAGCAAAGAAAATAATACAAAATACAATGCAAGAAACATAAACTCTCTTCGAATGCAGAGGGAATATAACACTCAAAGCGACTGGAATAGGGCCTACCTAGCACCGCATAGATGAAGCTGCTAACAGGTGGTTTTGAGGTAGAATCACTCCTTGCTCACTAGATTCAAGTGGTGGCACCACGTATTGCTAACTGGACTCAGGCGGTGGGACCGCTCCTTGCCAATAGAACATGTGTGGTTCCCTGAAATCACCCAGAACAATAGGAGAATGAGAAATCAAGTCAGGAAAAGACTAAATAAAGGCAAATACTGTTTAATTGAATGTGGAAACAGAGCATAAAAGACCAAAATGACTCAGATCTGAACAGATCTAGAAATTTCAAACCCAAATAATACAAATCAGAAAGTAGATCTAACTAAAAAGAGTTGAAGAAAACAGAGCCTGGATTTGGACAAGAGTTGCAGATTGAGGAAGATCAGAACAACTGATACACTAATTCCCCAGCGGAGTCGCTAGATTTGTTAGCTGGAATATTTCACCTCCTGCGGATAGCAAGGTGTTCCACTGGTTTGAATTGTTCAGATCCAGAACAAATAGAGTGTCACGTCCCGGTCTTGACCCCGTTACATTAGATGTATATGATGTATATATTGTAATGGTCATGGTGTGGAGCTAAAGGCCAAGGCCCCACCAATGATTGGTTATGCTATGTTTTGGGATTTAAATCATCACCGATTGAATATCGGGGCGTGCGACACATATTAAGTTTCAGCATCATGTAAATATGCATCTATAATTAATTAAAATGAATACAACCAGCTACGGCCGCGGCAACTAAATCGAATGGGGCATGATCTTCCAAGGGTAAGGATGTGGGGAAATTGTCCAACTTTAGCCAATAAAGGAAAATACCCATGTGACTTCTTCTTGTTTTTACCCAACCACTTTCATTGAAGAAAGACTGCTGGTGGTTGAGGCAGTTATTGCATGGAAGGGGAAGAGTATGGGCAACCAAAATTCGAATTGGGCAGAGACCCATTTTTGAAAAACGTGTTCTGACTTCCTTGGCAAGAAAAATGCCCAAAAACGTATGCCATTCTGCTATGCATTCACGTTTTTCAGTTTTCCTCACGTTTTGGGAGCAGCTGGAGATTTTCCTATGTCTTTCTTTCCACGATTTTGGCTGTTGGCTTCATTTTTCCCATGGATTGAAGGTCGTTTTTGTAATGCCCGGGGCCTGGGTCGTCTTCCTTACGTTTTTGGAGCTGCTGGTGTATTTTTCCATTCACGTTTTTGTGATTTCATGTGTTTTTACCATGACTGTGAAGAGCCATTCACGTTTTTGGCTGTCTCCCTGACTATTGGTCTCACGCACTGGCCATTTGGGATGTTTTTCCCTGCTGTGAGTTGTGCTCACTGATAAGCTACAGGATTGTGTGTTTTCCCCCATGTTGTGAGCCGTTTTTGCTGTTACGTATGGGGCTGTGTATTTCGTTTTTTTACTGTTCAAGCTGTGTTAGCTAAATTGATTGCCTGAGTGCAATGGTTGGTCTTTGGACTGTGTGAGGAGTAAGGAATTTGGCTTGGTTGCTTGATAAACCTGGTGCTAGAAACCACACAGAAAAAACTAGAGGGCTGGCCTTCTTCTCCATCACCCCTGAATAGAACTGGAAGGGAATGCAGGGACTGAGGGACTGTGTAGCAGAGAAGGGACTGATTCCTTGTGTTGGGAGTGGATGGGTGTCTTAGAGTTCAGGCTAGTTCGAGTGTAGGTGTTCTTGGCTCTGTAATGAGCTCACCAGCTTAGCAATTTGCCTTCTCCACTCCTTAATGGCCTGATAAACCCAACTCTGTTGGCTTGGCTGTGTGTTTTTGTGTATCCTGGCTATGTGTAAGCCTGCTAGTTCCCTTATCCCTTGGAGAATCATGCCCAGCTCGGGGGTGGCAGCGTTGCTAAGAGATTGATGAAGCACGCTGGCCTATGGTTGGGTGGAACGTTGCAGCGACGTAGCTGGTTGCGGAGCAAAGCTTTTATAAGATAAGTGATCTTGTGCATTTTACCTCTGCAATTCTATATTTACTGTTAATTAAATTGGAATGAACATGTTAAACGAATGCTTGTTTGAATGCTGTTGTTTCCGCTGTGCAAGGATAATTAATTATAGCTGTGCATGTTTAACATGTTTAATTGTAGCTGTGTATGATGATAAAAAATGCATCTCTGTATGATTAACATTCCTGTGTGCATGTTTTAGTTCAAATTCCTTTTAAACATCCCGTTTATGAATTTTATTTAAGCCTGTACATGTTCATGGGCGGTTAGCCCGGTCTGTTAGAGCCATTATATCACGTTCTCCTTGCCGGTAGGAGGCTTGGGGACGTGACATAGAGGACATAGGTTGAAGACTCTCCCTAGATGTTGTAGATATCTAGAATACAAGGCTTTGATAGTTCACCTGTGTACCTACAGAAAAGCTCAACACAAAATGAATCAATGCAACCAAAATATGATTGACTAATCTATGCTAGTGACTAAGGAATCTAACAACATATATATATGAAATCATAACAACAACATCATATGTGGGATAGAAATCAACTTGTATTAGAAATATGAATAAGTTTACAACCAAGCCTTAGTGTTGACATGCATCTCCATGAAAGCAGCTCTTCATCCCCAAAAGCTCCAACTCTATCTCCCTATGCTCTCTCCAAATGATCTTGGGCCAAGGATAATTCCAACAGCATAAAAATACCTTCAATGTTCTCCCCTCAACCATGGCTATGAGCTCATATTTATAGGGCTTTAATGGATAGAGATGGTTGAGAAAATAGTGGGTGAGGTGGCCTCTAAGATCCTAGGATGAGGGATCTCGAGCTCAACCAACCCACAACAGTAGGGATAAGGTAGTACACGAGGCTTATCATCTAGAAGCCTCGAGAAACTTCTCTTTTTCCCTTTTTACCCAGGGTACCAGACTTCTCCTTCTATGAAAAAGCGGTTCTGGTAATAACTGCCTATGGACCAAGGGAAATGGGTGGTGGCAGCACTTATGGAAAACCGATGAAAGGCGATGCGAGCAAGGCTACCACTCCTGGATAAAGCGGTATGCGCGGTGCTGGGAATTTGTATGACAGATTGATGAAAAACCATTTATTTTCCACTCCACAAGCTGGGATTTAGGTAAAGTAGGTATGTCAAATGTCTTATCACATGATGGTGACAAGATTTTGGTATAACAAGTTTTCGTTAAGCTCTTTTCTAACTCCTAAAAGAATGAAAAAAATGCTGAGTGTTGCTGCTTCCCTTCCTGCTCATTAAAGTATAGGAAAGGGCATCTACATTGTCTCATTTAACCCCTTTTTCATAATATGTAGAACACCATCTGAAAAGGACCACCTTTGCACATTTAAGCCAAGAACGTTCCCCTCTACATCCTTTTATTCTTTCTCAAGAAGAGGGGCCGAACTTTACAAAAAATCTCACCATGGGTTTTCGTTAAGCTCTTTTCTAGCATTCTCATCAAGAAAAGATCTCCGAGCAAACTTGGTCTCGTTCATTCTTGTAAAAGTATCTGAATGACCATCCAATAATTACATGTTTAACCTTTTCCGACCTGATTGTACCACCAATGGTAAAGAAGTATCTCATCCTCTAAAGGATGGGCGAGTTCTCCTATGCAAACTTTTAACCTTTTTCAGGAACAAGAGTCTATCGAAGAAAAGAGCCCCCATTGGAGTCTTGTTCATGCTTTTAGACTCTCTAAAATTGAAAGCACAATCGAGCATTTGGTTTCTTGGGCTCACCAAAAATACATGAGATCGAATCACAATGGTGTCTATAGAAACCACCCCACATATAACAGTTCAGTAGCATTCCCACTTTGGGTCACCTTTTTTCAGAGCATTCTATGATGTGTCTTATTTATATCCCATCAACACCAAAAGTGTCTACCTCCACCAAGTATTTCCCATATGTAGTTACATTCCTGGTATTAGAGCTATGATCCCTTTCCCTTGAGTCAGTTTCATTTGCTTCCTAGTTCTCCCTACTGTCATACTCTAAACAAAGGAAGTTTGAGTCCACTACACTATGCCTACCCTTGTTTCACCCTCCCCCCCCACCTACCCTTGTTTCACCCCCCCCATTTAGTGGGTCAGTCCTCAGATTTCCTCACATCATTCAGTTATCTCCCTTTCACTTCTGTTCAAGGAAACACCATTGCCTTGGCTAGTTACAGGTCTCCCTCTGTCGATAACAACATACATATTCCAAAGGATAGACCCAGATGTCCCTGTATCCTAGTTTCATTGACCTCATTGATGAGTTCCTCAAACCACTTGAGAGGAGTACTTAGTGCCTCTTGGGATGGTTTTTTCTCACGTTCTTGACTCCAGCTACATTTATGCACCATTGAGATTCATACAAGGTATTGGTCCATGCAGTATTTGGTCAAAGACCCCAGATGTCACCTGACTCTAGCACATTGATGAGTCTATTTGAGGGACCCAAACATGTTCATGTCCCTTGTGATTTCTGGGTTGCGTTGGAGATAGTGCTCAGAAGTCCCAATAGTGCTTATTGTAATCTCATAGATCACAGAGGGTTACCAATAATACACATTGAATCATACATACATAACAGACACAAGAGGAAAGAACATAGATATAGAATAACAGATTATATTATATCATGAGGGTCCATACATACACAAAACTGAACTAAGTTCTCATCTAGCTAAACAACCTAATATATATGATTTACAAACAATTACATATAACTACCTATCATTTCGGTCAACCAACATGACCTTACGCAGATGACCTAATCTCTAATTAGTCGGCTATTCAACTAGTCGACTCACTGACTAGTCCCTCCAACATCTCCCCCGGGAACAAAATATTTGTTCATCCCGAAGAAACAAGGGACGTACTTCAACAACATGCTGTCTTAGGTAGTTGTTTCTAGTATTGTTTATTTTCATGGACTATGTAGTCAGATGGTTGGTCATTTCTACAAGCATATTTCCACAATTGCTTCTGCTATAATGGCCAGCCGATGTTGAAATTATGCCCAGCTCTGTAATACTTTCTAGATGTCAATGGTCAATGTTGTGATGCTTGATAAGGTCGACATATTCTCTTGGATGGAAAGGTCTGCTATGCTTTCCATGTCAGGTCCCATGAATTGATCTTTTTTTTCTGTTGTTTCCAGTAGTTTTTTCATCTCTGGGCAGATGGTATCTAGTTTATCTAGGCTTGGGAGTGCTTGCTGTACCCATTGATGTGCTTGTTTTTCTAGTTACTGTAGTTTAGTTGTCTCCAATAAAATTTGATCTTGTATCTGGTTTCTTAGTGCCTCTTCAGTGCCTTTTCTTCTTTCAAGTGCTTGAATTTGTTCTCGGGTTTGTCGGGTTTGCTGAAATACTTTCCCATAGTAAGCAGTCCAATCACTGAGTACTTCTTCTGTGATGAGAGATTCTTCCATGTGGTCCTACAACACTCTATGAGACTCTAAGAATGTCATGTATTGTTTCCTTAACAATATGGATGTCTCCTCTTTTTGGTCTTCTTTCGTATTTAGCAGATGCGATTATAGGGTCAACACCATGCTTTCAAATAATTGATATGCCTTTTCAAGCGGCTTGTCGGTGTCAGCCTCTAGAGGTCCTGGTATTACTATTTGAACTAATTTCTACATTTTGATAAGAACTTGACTTGTTCATTCTTACTGTTGTCAAGCTCCTTGCGTCTGATCTGGCTTCTTTTTTTTTCCTTAGTGGCCAGAGTTTCTAAGAATTATCCCAACTCTCTATCTCTTAGCTTTGTTGTGTCGACTGCAGTAGTCGATCCAAGTTGGCTAATGTGGACCATTGTCAACTGTGATTCTTTATGGTGTTCCTTATTCTTTATATCTCTTTTTCTCTTGTGTTTATACTATTATATCTGCTATTGTGCATGTGATTCTACCAATGGTGGATTCTCCTGTGGTTGTGTTGTAGCTGCAACTATTTTCTCAAATTTTTTAAAATTTTGGACCCTCCTTTTAATTTTATCTTACCTGGGAGTGTTTGGATTGTTGAAATTTGTTTTTCCCTCTGCTACATTTTGTATTGTTTGAAGTTGAATTGAGGTCAAACTATTTTTCTTCTTTTTGAAAAGTTGCTTTTTGCCGGCCGATGCTTTTGACTGTGGAACTTGAAGTTTGATTTATGGATGATTTCCTTTATCGCTGTCACAGGTCATTTGAAAAATGTGTCAAGGAGGTAGTTCTCTACGCAATGACTATTGCAAAGGGTAAGTAATGAATGTCTCGATGGACAGTTCTTATTTTCACCGATGCACTTTATTTCAATTTTTGTTTTTTGGACTGTCGGCGATTTTATTTTATCACGATTGGAGCATTAGCCTTCTATATCACCGCTGTTTCAGAGGACAAATAGAGAACAGTCCGATGGATAGTTTTACTGTCACCAATTTTGTGTTTTTATTGGTTCAAAACTTTTTTCTTTACAATGATTTTCGCTTTTAGAATTGTTGTCAAGGTAATTGGGGAAATGGAGGATGTTCTGATTCGATTATCTTCAAATGAAAAGGTATGTTAGTTCATCGATATTGTAGTAGCAGACATACCTGAGGCTTATGGACTTGTTTTGAGACAGGATTGGTCAGCAAAGCTAAATGAATATTTTGCATCAGATTGGTCACATCTATGGTTTTCTCATAAGGGAAGTCCCAATCAAATAAAAGTATTAAGAGAACCCCACATGAAGCACAATGTTACTCAGTTGGAGGGTAAGAATGAACCAGTGAATTTCATGTTGGGAAATTACTTTATTGAACTTGAACTGGGAAATTACCAAGTAGAGGAAGCTAGCGGTACACCAGAAACACAACTTGATCTCCTTCAATTTTCACGGGCTGATGAATTTGACTGTAAAATAGTAGACTTAGTTTCAGATGTAGTTTTTTATTCAAGTACAGTAGAAGTAGATAGTTTTGGGACACTTTTTTTTTATGGATATAAAACTTTGGAAGGATCAGGAGCTAGCTGTGTCCTGTTTGATCCAAAGAAAAATAACCATTTTATTTCATGTAGATTAGAGTTTGAATGTACCAATAATATAGCCGAATATGAAGCATTAGTTCAGGGACTAACAAAAGCAATTGAATTAAAAGTAGAAAATCTGAAAGTGTATGGGGATTATGAAATAATTGTAAAGCAAATTCAAAATCAGATACATTACATTTCACCTCATTTAAAATCTTACCAAAATGAAGTGTGGGATTTGCTTAAAATTTTTTATGTATTTAATATTGTGTCCATTCCTAGACTAAATAATGCAGCAACTGACTTGTTAGCTACCTCAGCTGTAAGGCTTGTACCTTCAAGTAACAGATGTTCTATTGAATTAATTTTTAGGCCTTCGGTTCTAGACATGATTACCAATCTATGAGTTTTTGATGATGATCAACAAATCTTGGAATGTTTGATGAATGATGAAACCTTCAAAGGAGCAATAATCGATGATGAAGAACACCAAGCTGAATTAAAATTCGACAACTTTATTCCTAAAGGATTCAGGACCTTAGATCGAATGTTTGATCTAGACAACAAATTCAGAAGGCTAGCAAATGTCAAACCTCACATCTCGTTCTTACAATTCGAGCTAATAAATTTGGGAACTGAAGTTAAACCCATATATGTAAATTTGGGAAGGTGTTGTTCTCCAGGTGAAAGAAATAAGTTCATTAGTTTTTTCAAACAATAAAAATAAGTGTTTTCCTAGACATATGAAGAGCTTAAAACATATGACACGAATATTATACAACCTATCATCCCTATTAGAGCTGGATTCAAGCCTTATCAGCAACCTTTGAGGAACATGCATCCAAAACTGGAACCTTTAATTCAGAGCGAAGTGAAAAAATTATTGGATGCTAAAATTATATTCAAAGTCAGACATTTGGAATGGGTGTCGAATTTGGTGCTAGTAAGGAATAAATCCAGAGAAATCAAGCTATGTGTAGATTTTAGAAACCTCAATCGTGCTTTGGATAAAGATAACTATTCAGTCCCACCCATGGAACAAATATTGCAGATGGTTTCTAGTTCTAAGTTATTTTCATTACTAGATGGATTCTCTGGCTATAATCAGGTATTAGTAGCTAAAGAAGAGAGACTTAAAGCTACGTTCAGAACAAAGTGGGGAACTTTTGCTTACAGAAGAATTCCCTTTGGACTCATCAACGTTGTAGCTACTTTCCAGAGGGCTATGGATTTAGCTTTCCATGGTTTGATTGGCCGTAGTGTTGTAGTATGTCTTGATGATGTCACGATATTTTCAAACAAGAGAGAATAACATAGATTCCATCTAAAACAATTTTTTGAGCGTTGGCGAAAATATGGGATCTCACTGAATCCTAGGAAATGTGTCTTTGCGGTTATAGAAGGAAAGCTACTGGGTCATGTTGTTTCTAAAAAAGGGATCTCCATAGACCTAAAAGGATCAAGGCCATAGAACAGATCCCTTTACCACATAACAAAAAATGTATGCAATCATTCATGGGGACAATTAATTTTGTGTGAAGGTTTGTACCAAATTTCGCTCAAATTGTTAAACCTTTGCAACAAAGGGTGAAGAAAAGTGTACAATTCAAGTGGACTGATGTAGAGAAGAACACATTCAGTAAAATAAAGACATCTATTGCTCATGCACCATCTCTCAAAAGTCCAAATTTTGAAAAGGATTTTATTTTGTACACTTTCACATTTGACGATTCATTAGCAGTGGTGCTTACACAGAAGGAAGATGGGGGAGATGAGTATCCCATATCATTTATGAGCACTGGTCTGCAGGGAGCCAAATTGAATTACCCAGCTGTCGATAAACAAGCTTATGTAGTTTTCAAAGCGGTAAAACAATTCAAGCCATGCATACTTAAGAACCGGAAGAAGGTAATAGTTCCACACCCAACTGTAAGGTCTCTTTTCATACAGAAAGAATTAGGAGAAATAAGAGGCAACTGGGTAACATCTTTACAAGAATATGACCTCAAATTCAAACCAGCATCCATAGTTAAAGGGCAAGGACTGTGCAAACTAATGGATTAAGGTAAAAACAATGAAGAAAACAATTGGGACAATGAAGCTGAGTTACATATGATGGATGTATGTCCTCTTTTCACAGCTCCATATTCCTGGTACCAAGACCTTGTTCATTACCTTCAGGAAGGATTGTTGCCAGAACATTGGAATTCCAAACAACTAAGAGGATTGCGCCTTAAATAAGCTTCATATGAGATCGTTGATGGAATATTATTCAAAAATAATTATGATGGAGTTCTTCTCAGATTCTTAGAGAAAGAAGATGTGAAGAAGGTCATAATAGAGTTATATGATGGGCCTACTGGAGGTTATTTTTCTAGAGATACGACAACCCATAAGATTCTCAGAGCTGGATACTATTAGCCCACACTATTCAAGGATGCGCATGCCCATGTTAGAAGGTGTGATATCTGCCAGAGGTGTGGGGGAAAACAAGCCAAAGCAGAAGGACCATTGAAGCATGTGATGGTAACAGAACCATTCGAGCAATGGAGGATTGATATCATTGGAGAGATAAAGCAAAATTTTTCCTTGCAACACAAATACATTTTGACAGCAACTAACTACTTCACTAGATGGGTCGAGGCAATTCCGTTACGTAAAGTGAATGAAGACGCGATCATGGATTTCTTGCAAGATCATATTATGACCAGGTTTGGGGTTCCAATTTCCCTATTTTTTGATAATGCTACTTATTTTTCTTCTATTAGAATAACTGTATTTGCTCATGAAAGAGGAATCAAGTTGCATTATTCTGCAAACTATTACCCACAAGGAAATGGTTTGGAAGAATATACAAACAAGAATCTGATTAGGATCTTAAAGAAAACTGTGGTAGAAAACTAGAGAAGTTGGCATTTAACATTACCAAATTCTCTTTGGGCTGATAGAGTCACACCCAATAATTCCTTTGGTGTGTCATCATATACCCTCGTTTATGGAAAATAATCTATTCTTCCTCCTAACATTATGCTACCATCTTCCATAATATCTCGGAAGTCTAGAGGCACAGATAACGAAATCCTACAGATTAGAATCTATAATCTCTTGAAGGAGGAAGAGTCTAGGTCCATAGCCAAAGACCATTTTAAGCATCAACATGAAGTAGTGATATGGTAGTTTGATAAACATAAAGCTGGAAAAAAGGAATTTGAAGTGGGAGATCTAGTTCTTAAGTGGGATCACCCGCATGATGAAAAGGGGAAACACATGAAGTTTCAACAGTTATGGGTAGGCCCTTTTCAGACTGCAGCAAAGCTTCACCCCTCAACCTACAAGTTGCAAGATTTACAGGGTTGGGAAGAGAACTTACCAGTTAATGGTTTAGTTCTCAAACCTTATTTTTCCTGATTTTTGTTTTCATTTTGTACATAAATAAACTCATTGGGTTGTTTGTTCTTTATTTATTTTATTTCTATTTGTTTTTAGTTATATTTTGATTGATTTCAATAAAAGAAGCAAACTTTTAGTTGCATGGAGAGCATCAGAAATCTGGATCCTTGGTCATAAGACTGTGTACTATTGATTTAATCTGAAAGAACTTCTTCTAGTTTAGTAGTTTTCCTAAATGGCTATGAACACATTGAAGTCCTACTTAATACTTGTAAAATAACTCAGTATCAAAAGGCCTGTAATACTATTTCGAGGCTCCATCCATCTCACATTTAAAAATGTCTTAGGGTGTGACAGCAAAAGACCCATGCAAAGGAAGCAAGGTAAACAGTATATTATATATAAATAATCCCATGCCAAGAATTGAAAGCCAAAAGGAAAATAAGAGTAAAAAATCTCCTAAGAAAGAAATATGTATCAAAACAAAGTACTGAACCATATGAGTACAAAATTACCAAAGTTATTCTCCGTCCGTGAGCTGAAAATTAGATAAATCTCTCACACAAAAGGACACTATGGATATAGGAGCCTGAAAAAAATTCAGAAAGAAAGGCATGTAGGAGGACTCAAAAAGGACCAAAAAAAATTCCAAAAGCACAAAAGTGAAAAATGGCATGGGAATGAGGAACAAATGAATATTCCTATTTACCATATGTTACAATCCTGTGGTGTCCAAGCTGGAAGCTACCCCATGACAGAGGTAAAAAATGAAACTCATATTCCTGTCCTCAAAAGTGTTATCTTGACTTTGAAATCTTGGGTTCCATTTTCCTAAATTCGACTATCATCAATGATTAAGAGTACATACATTTGCCATTTGGGAAATCCATACATCTAGAAGAATTCATCATGTTGGTTTTATTGTCAAACAGTCTGTTACTTAAGGAAGAAATTGTCCAGAGATCTAGGTTCACTAGGTAGTCGCCAATTGTTGCAGTTGCAACTATTTTCCCAAATTTTTTAAAATTTTGGACCCTCCTTTAAATTTTATCTTGCCTGGGAGTGTTTGGATTTCTGAACTTTGTTTTTCCCTCTGCTACATTTTGGATTGTTTGAAGTTGAATTAAGGTCAAATTGTTTTTCTTATTTTCAGAAAGTTGCTTTTTGTCGGTCGATGCTTTTGACTGTGGAACTTGAAGTTTGATTTATGGATGATTTCCTTTATTGCTGTTGGAGGTTAGTTGAACAATGAGTCAGAGCGGTAGTTCTCTATGCAGCCACCATTGCAGAGGGTAAGTAATGAATGTCCTGATGCATAGTTCTTATTTTCGCTGATGCACTTTATTTCAATTTTATTTTTTGGATTGTCAACGATTTTATTTTATCATGATCGGAGCATTAGCCTTCTATATCACCACCATTTCGGAGGACAAATAGAGAACGGGCTGATGGATATTTTTACTGTCGTCGATTCCATGTTTTTATTGGTTCAAAATTTTTTGCTTTACGAGGATTTTCACTTTCAGAATTGTTGTTGACAAGTATTCAGAGTTGTTGTCTTCTAAGTTGCCATCGTTTCAGAGGGAAGATGGCGAACGTTCCGATGGATAGCTCCGATTTTTGCCGATGCCTTGGTTTTATTGATCAACTTTTTACTTTGCGATGTTTTGTTTTCGCTATCGAGATGGTTTTGATGATCGATCGGGGTGGCTAGTTCTTTGCATTGCTGACACAACAACAACATTGAGCCTTTGGTCACCGATACATATTCCTCAAAGTTTCTGATCACCGATGATTTTTGTTATTGTGGAACCTATTGTATGTCCACTTTCCACCGTTCCGGTTTTCTAGTAAAATATCTCGCCGATGATTAGTGGTTTTGAGCTCCGACCTGTACCGTTAGAGTTATTGACCACCTATTTTTTTATGTTGACTACAAAACCTTTAGTCTGTCTGTCTCCCATCATTGCAGCTGTGTAATGAATGGTTCAGCCGACACTTTATGGTTAGTCCTTCCGCTCATTGATGCCATTGTTTTTAGTGGGTAGTGGTTCCGATATCTGATGCATGGACGACAACTGTTAGTGCTTTATTTTTCCAACATTTTATTTTTCCCCAGAACCCTTAGTCTATATGGTTTCCACCGTTGCAACAGCTTAGTGAACTAACCATCCGACGTATAGTTTTCCTTTCACCAATGAGGAGTTTGGCTTAGTATTTTTCCCACCGGTGGGGGGTTTCCCACCGTTTTTGTGAGCCTTTAACCTACTCCATGGGTGATGGAGGTTTCTGATTTTTTATCAAGTTAAGGATTTAACAACAAGAAATCAGTACAGGGCCTCACATTTGATGATTAGTTTTATTGATAGTGTGGTTTACTTTTATTGAAAAGTTAGACGATCTCGAATGCAGTCTAGATTAATGATGAATTTTTCGTTTTAACTGCAGATAGATTTAGAATATTTTTTCAGACCCAGTTTGATGATTGTCGCTGCAAAGAAGACATATCTAAAGGACACAGCAGAAGGGAGTTGGTTGAAGAAAAGGAAAAGTAAGAACTAGAGATGTTGCTCAAGAAAAGAGGAGTGTGAAGGTCTGAGATCAATAAGATCTCAAGAATACCAACAGATTACTGAGCAGAATCGATAGTAGCAGAGGCCCAGGCTTGGGAAAAGTTCATCAGTTACCAAGCTGGTCCCTTTTTTATAAAGTGCTCTTAAATTTTTATCTGAAATGTAATGTATTGTATAAATCATGAGCACTCACTAAAAGACAAAATTGTGAGATTAAACGGTTGGGGGGCTGCCCAAAGGTCACAGGGGGAGCTCAAAGGTCACCAAGGGGGTAGCCCAAAAGTTTTGTTGTTTTGTATAAATATAGGACAATTAGATGTCATAAAGGAATTTTTCCCAGATAAATTTGTGAGAGTATGTTGTAAGAAGAACTATTTCCTTTTGTAATAAATAATTACAAGTTTCCTATTGGAGAAGGATTGGTGGAATATTTCAAATACTATGCTATGGATTTGTTGAATGTGAACTAATTCATTTTCAGCTTTGTGTCCATTAACTGTGAGATCGTTCTAACTCTTTGAACCTATGTTCTTGTTATGAATGCACTCTAGTTTATTCTATGAAATTTCCACTATGAGTAATGAAGGCTTTTCATAAAAAAATGAGCTATCTTGTTGTTCATATATCTATTAATGTTCATGTGTTTTGAATTAAGTAACAACTATCTATTATTTTTCTTAATGCATGTGCAAAAATACATTACTCATTGATAAATGATAATCTTGCTCCCTAGGGATAGGTTAGACAGTTAGTTTTAGTTTCTTGCTGTGTGTGAATTAAATGCGTGTGAGTTAAGACGAGAGGTAAGAACCTGTGCATCACATTGTGACCGCTCCTCGTATTCTCTATCAATCTGCATTCTTAGATAGGCAATTGCATATCATACTTAAATTCAAAGAACTAAAATATACACGGTGGACCGAGCCGTAATCGGTAAAACCTTTTATTTTTTTACTTGACCTACGGTAGCCAAACCGTAAACCGGACGGATTCCCTATACCAAACAGTAATGGGCTAGTTGGGAATGTTTACTAGGTAGAATCCCTAACTCTTGTTACCTGCGAATTTCCAGGCATCAACGGGTTGGTTTTCTGGTTGTTGATATTCAACGGTCGGTGGAACTTCTTGTTGAATTTCTTGGGTGAGATATGTAGCTGGATGTGTATATGGAGGATTTGGTACAGATGGTTCAAAGTTTTGTAAAGGTTTTGGATTGGGAAGTGGTGGTGGAGATGGTGAATGGTCAGGTGTAATTGGTGTAGTAGGGATATTGTCAATCGATGTTGGGTCATCGACTTCTGGTGGTGAATCATCTGGGTTGTCAAAGAATAGGTTATCGATCACCGAGTTGATATCTTCCAGGTTATCTTCCTCCACATCTCTTGCTAGCTCATTGGCTAATGGAGGGTGTGGGATGTCAAAAGGGATAAAGGATGAAGTGCGACTTGCGACAATTTGAGATGTCTTGTCGAGGTTGTAGCAGGGATTTATCCCTTACTACAGGGCATGAATGGCTACCTTTCGTCTATAGGACAAAAGGGTAGGTTTCATGGTGGTTGTGCAATAAAAAGGAAACATAAATGAAATAAAATAGCAATACAAATAAAACCCCTCTACACACAATGTTATGGGTTGACCTCCAAGACCCTGCATACAACAATGGAGACCTACAAGAACATGTTCGTCCATAAACCTGCAAGCAAAGATATGCTAGAAAAACTCAAATAAACAAAGCAAAAAAGAAATTATACCTTCTTTTGGTGGAAATGGGCCACTATGCCCTAGCTTGGAGAAGCACCTCTCTTGAGAATGGGGGAGCTATGGCTCAATGGGAGGATGGATGAGAAGGAGGGTGAATGTCTTGAGAGGAAAATGGTCTCAAGGAACTCACTCGGGTAGCATAACAATATGCAAGGAAGGAATGATTTGAGAGTGACCCCCACCCCTCTATTTATAGATTTTTAGCGTTCTAAGCCCGTGGTTAGGGCTTTAGCCCCTTTCTCTCAATCTTTAGCTCTTTTGGGGGTTTTAGGATCCTTTGACAGCTTTAAGCCCCTTTTTGGAGGCTTTAGCCCCTATGAGAGCTATTTTGGCTATGTTTAGGGGATTTTAAGCCCTTTTGCATATTTTTTAGCCTTTTTTAGATTGTGGGGGTCAAATGGGCTCAAATGAGGGTCCTGCATGGGTGTCCTTCGGTGGTGTAGGCCATGTAGGGCTGAGTGAGGGATTTTTTGGGTTAACACAAGTTCCTCGACAATTTTGACTTGATAATTCCCATAGATCTTGGTTTATGGGGTATTTGTCCAGTTTGTTGAGGGAATATTTGCCTTCATCCACTAGATTCAATCAGTGGACATTTGGTGGTAATCCTTTGGGAAGAGGTGATTAGTTCAGGTAATTTTTCAATGTATGCCTGGAAATCATCGTCCTGGTCGAACCATTCTTTCAGTGTCTCTAGCATAACATTCTTACAAATGTCAACTGGGATTATGGTGGGTATATGTGGATTGTATTCCTGTGTAATCTGGGTGGGAGATGGGGGTGGAGGTGTAGACACTAAATCAACAATGTTTTCACCCTTTGAAGTGGTTGTGATTTTAACCTTTTTCGGTTGACCTTGCTTTGCTCCTGCTTTGAAAAACCGTCTGAATTGTGTTTCAACTAACACTTTGTTTACTGTTTCATCTTCTATGATATCAAAAGCATTCACCAGTAGTTCTTCCTCATATTCTGATTTTGAAATGATAAGCTTGTGTTTCCCTTTCCCCTATTCCTGAATTGCATTCCTCTTCCTTGAGGCTGCTACTTCCTTCGTTATTTTCCTTAAGTTTTCTTTTATCATAGCATATTTCGGATCATCTGATCCGATGTCATCTTCCAGGTCTTCTTTTCTCATCTATTGGTTAGTCATACTGATACTTTTTTCAGCTGGTTTGGTTACCTACTGTTCAGTTGGTGTATTTCCCCTTTGGGTCGGTGGTGGTACATATTCTAATGCGGTTATTATGTATCTTGCACCTATTCTTTTTGCTGGTATCAGGAAAGGTCCTATGAAGTCGATGGCCCAAATTTCAAATGTCAAACTTGGGTTTACTGATATCAAGGGAATTTCTATACTAGGGAGAGGTCGACCTAGTCATTGACATCTATCGCATTGGCTCATAAAAATTTTACAATCTTTGTATAGTGTTGGCCACCATAGCCCTGACTGTTGGATTTTCTTGGTAGTTGTATCTGCTTGAAAATTTCCTCCCACTAGTCCATAGTGTGCTTCATACATGATATTATATCTTTCGTGTTATAATACGCATCATCTGAGGATGTCATCCAGGCCCATTTTATATAAAAATCCATTTATGAGGCTATATGGTGTAGCTTTCATAGCTAATATTTGTTTCTTTTTCGTGCTCATGCCCTCTGGTGCGTGACCACTTTATAAGAATGGAGATATTTCCTCTAATTCTATTGGGACTACTTCTATTCGAAATAAGTGTGCATCTCATAGGTCATCTTCGACTCTTGTCGGTTCCTCTCCTGTTTTAATTCTCAACACATGGTCGGGTTCGACATTTAATTTTCCTGGTCTAACAATGACTTCAAATTCTAATTCTTGGAATAGTAGTAGCCATCGACAAATTCTCCCATGGTGTAATGGTTTGTTTACAAGGTATTTTAATGCTTGGCGGTCAGTATAAAAGATGAAAGGGTTGGCTAGTAGGTAATGTTGATACTTCTATAGTGCAAAAACCATTCCTAATGCTTCTCTCTCTGTTGTCAAATAGTTTCTTTTTGCCTTATTTATTTTTTTGCTGCTGTAAACTATGGGGTGATCCATTCCATCATCCCCTGGTTGTGTTAATATCACTCCTATTGCTAGGCCTGATGCGTCGATGTGTATGTGAAACTTGATTGACCAATTCAGGAACCTTAGGATGGGTGCCTCGACTAGCTTCCTTTTTAGTGTTTCAAATGATATGTTACATTCATCTATCCAATTGAACTCTTGATCTTCTCTTAATAGTTCTTCCAATGGATAGGTCATATATGAATAGTATCTCATAAATTTCTTGTAATATCTTGTATGACTAGGTAGTACCCTAACTTGTTTTGGGTTCACTGGTGGTTTTAAGTCGAGGATAATTTTTATTTTTGCAAAGTCAACCTTGATTCCTTCTTTGCATACAATGTGTCCTAATAGTATCCCTATAGGAGTTAATATTATGCATTTTCTTATGTTCAGAGATAGTTGGATTTGTCAGCATCATTCCAACATGAGACTTAGCCATTTGGAGTGATATTTCAGCATAGATTATATTGTCCAATCATCGAAATATACTACCATTGTTTTGTAGATATATTCTTGAAATTTTTTTACCACAATTCTAGAAAATAGTGTAGGTGCGGTTTTTAGACCAAAAGGCATAACTCTGTAGGAAAATGAGCCAAATTCACATATGAATGTTTTCTTTTTCTGGTGTTCTTTGGCTATTGGTACTTGGTTGTAACCTAAGAATCCAACTGTAAACAAGTAGCATTCATGTCCTGCGACTTCATTTAGGATTTAATCTGCATAAGGTGTTGGGAATGGGTTTGTTAAGGTGACTTTGTTTAATTCTCTGAATTCAACACAGATTATTAGCTTTGTTGGGTCGTGTTTCTTTGGGTGTACAACCATTGGACTTGCCCATTCTAATTGGTCAATAGGGTAGATAATTCCTGCTGCAAGCATATTATGAATATCTTTCTTGACTATCTCTTTGTATTTATGAGCTAATTTATATGGCCTCTTATTTATATGTCGGGCATCAGGTTTAATGTCGATCTTCATTTCATCCATTTCATGGACTAGACCTTTGAGATCTTTGTAGTTTGTAGAGAATACATCCTGGAATTCTCTTCGTAAGTTTACTATTTCGTTTGTTTGTTATTCACTACAGTAATCGCCAATTTTTTCCATTTTTGGTCGATCATTTGATATGTCAAATTCTTTAGTTTTCAATTTGGCATCTAAACATTCTGGTGCTTTGGCTTCATTGATTGGTCATCTCCCTTCTTTGAATTGTGAAAATGTACTAGGAAATTCTGCTACAGTCATTCGATCGGTATCTTCTTTGTCGGTTGTCTCGACTTTAAGTACTGTGTGAATTGGTTTAGTTGTTTCTGAATGGTATGATTTCCATCGAAATATTTTGCCTTCTGGATTTTCGTTTTCCATTTGTAGTCTTATTGACTGTGGTATTGGTTTGTATGTTATTACATGTTATTGTTAGTCAATCATAATTTTGTGTTAGGGTGTTGTTCCCGGTCGATTCTATAAACACTTTGATTTGTTTTGCAGTTTCGACTAACTTTTCATTTTGTGGTATAAAGCTGAAGTATTTGATGAAGTTCTCTCTAATTTCATGCCATTGAAATGTTTCACCTCGTGATTTTTCCATTTTGTACCATTTGTTTGGTAAGTCAGATAGTGTCGATGTAAATAGGTGTGGCCATGTATGTTCATCTTTATACCCAACTCTATTCCACTCTTTCTTGCATGTTCTTATGTGTTCTTCTGGGTCCTGCCCTTAGATGAACATAGTTATTTGTGTTTGTTTGGTTAGCCTCTTTCCTCCGAATCTTTATACAAAGTAAGTCGAAGCCATTGTCCATGTCTATAATCTTGATTGATGGGTATCCCACCATCTAGCAATTTGTCCTATGAAGGTTTCTACTAAGCTTTGTAATCGACCATGTTCACCAATGATTTTAAATACTTGTTCTATATGCATAACTGGTGATTCTCTTTCTTTGTATCTTGGGATTTTTCTGATACTTATATTTTTTGGTTTTATAGTAGGGTATTCCTGCTTTTGTTTTTGAATATTTTTGGGATCATGGAAACTAAGAAACATTGTTGGACTGGTTTATTTTGCACTGTTTGAATGGTCCAACAACCTCTTGCTTGTCTCTCATATTTTTTGACTTCTCAATCATATAATTTTTCATTTGAGTTGTATCCTACTAAATCTTGATTTCCTAAGTGAAGCTCACCATAGACATTGGTTTGTACGTAGTCTTCATTATTTTGTATTTGATATAATTGTCGGATGTCAATTTATTCATCAATAGGTTCTATCCAAGGTTCTCCTTGGGATGGATGGATAGGTACTATAACTTTCTGTCCATTCCCTTTTAGTTTTATCCTATATTTATCTAAATATATTGATGCTTTCATTTTTATTCCCCATGGTCGGCCTACTAAAGCTAGGAAGGAACTGGAAACTTCCTTAGGGTCAATAATTTCAAAGTTGACTTTGGTCGATATTCCTTTTATTGTTGTATAGACATTTCTCCAAACTACGATAGGTTCGATCAGACCTTGGTCGGCTAATTTGAGGTATATTCCTGACTCATATAGTTGAGGTCTACCCAATTGTTCCCAAGTGTCACAAATCATAATATTTACTTGTGAACCAAATTCAAGTACAACTTGTTGAAGATGGTATCCTTTGATTTCTAGGTCGACAAGTGGGTCGGCATCACTTTTGTCCTTTTGGTTTACACTGCATATTTTTTTTTTGTTTTTATGTATTATTATTATGCTTCATATTATACAATAATTCAATGAATTGAGATACCACTTTATCTTCTTGTACTAAACGTATTAATTCTTTAACGGTGCTTTGTCGAGTGTTGTCAGCTTCTTCTTGTCTAGAAAATTCTTTAAACATATTCGTTGTGTCATTATATAATTGTTTTTGTTTAGCTGGGTTAGGATAATCATTCTTTTATTTTATTTTACTTATGCGTGGATTATCACTCCCAATTTTCGTCCCTTGTCGGGTTACTATATGCATATTATTCATATTGATTAAATCATTTTTTTGAACGCATGACAAGACATTAACGCTTTTCTTTTTATTGATTTTGACAAGCATAGTAGGGAAATCCTCTAATGAGTGATCATCGACTCCAAAACTAGTACAAAATTTTAAATCGGTTTTGTCCTTGTATGGGAAGTATGCATATCCATGACCTTCTTTATAGCATGTAAACCACTGGATGGGCCAACGTGGTCAATTCTCGTGATTCCTAGAGAATTGACCTTGACCTCCACATCCTCCACAATGGTTGTCGAATCGGCGCTCATATCAACGACCTTCATATCTTTGATTATTCGGTTCATTTTGATCATTGCTTCACTGGTTGTTATCTTTGTTCTATGCAACTACATTTGTCTGGTAGACTGCTTCATAGTTTTGTCGGTTCTTTAAGTTTAAGTGGTAGTCGACTGTTGCATGACTTTTTACTTCACATATTGCACACCAAGAAGCTTTGTCATTTTTCATGTTATACGGACAATCTTTCATTGTGTGTTCTCCATGTTATTGGCAGATGTTGCAGAAGCACTTTGTTTGAAAAAAATACAACATCCTGTCGACTTATGCCTTGTCGATAGTTATCTTTCATGTGTCCAGCAATTGAGCATTTTGTGCACTAGACATCCTGATTCTTGAGGTTTAGCTCTTTCAATGATTTCTAGTTGTTCTTCCAGTCTAGTATCCATGGGATATGTTGGGAAATATTTGTCCATCTCCACTTGTAGAGCTTTGGTAAGCACATATTCGTATGTTTTAAAAGTCTCCAAGCTTATGTGCCAATGAATTTTCTCTAATATACTTGCAAGGAACCACTGAATTAATATTTGTTCATCAATTCCATAATCCAGTTGGCTGAGGAGGTCTTTCCAACATTTGTCATATTCTCGGACAGACTCTGTTGTATTTTCAGATGTTGTTTTCAACTTTTTGGCTGCCAAATGTTTTGCATATGGATTTTTAAAGAAATACAAGAATTGCGCTTTAATTTATACTTTATATGCTTGGGGAGTTCTCTTGATATAGGTCATGTACCATGTTAGTTCTCTTTTCTTCAATGCACCGACGAACTATGCCATCTGTTGATCTTTAGCTGTAACCTGATTTGCCTCCCATGTTGATTCATAGATGAACCAATGTCATATAGGATCTTCATTGCCCTCGTATAGATGGATATGTGCTGATCCATGACCCATGTCGATTCGTCGTCTCTATCTCCTCTAGGAGGTGGTGGTGGGGGTAGTAGGATGTTTTGCTTGTCTCATTATGCAGAGTTGTTTTCGATGGAACTTTAATTCCTGTTGGTCATTTTGTTTGTCATTTCTTCTCTGAAAAGTAGTCGTTTCGGGTCTACTTCTCCTGTCGATGTCCAACTACACTGATTTGTCTGCAGGTCAGACTGTTATGTATTTTTTGAAAATGTGTTTGGCAGGGGATGTGCTCCTTCATGTGTCGGGTAAAGTAAGTGGATACATCGGTTGGAAGGGTATGCCTAAAGTGTGACCCAGTTTCCTTCCTCCGATCAACGGATCACTAGATGATTATGATCATTTACCTCATCGTCTAGTTGGATCCATATACCAAAATGACCAGCTCTTAGTCTTAGGTCTTCTTCGACAATGGCTTGTATCCTAGTACTCAGATTCATTAGAGATAGAGGTCTTATCTCTTGGGAAACTTATATTTAGAGAGCTTCATGCTGCTCTATCCACAAGTATTCTTCCATGTTTGATGCTTCTTCATCCACGCATTATTTTTGTTGGTCATGACCTGACTCTGGCGGATTTATTTCCTGGTCGGTCACCCTAGTATTCATTCCTCTTTGCAGTGCTATAGCCCATTCTCTTCTTTCTTCCCTTCTTTTTAGCCTCTTCTCTCTCTCTACTTTCTGTAAATTCGTCGTACCTTTGTGTGTCACTGTTCATTCGATTTCATTTTTAGGTTGAATTTTCATTACTGGTGATGGTATCTCCTCTTATTCGAATAGAATCCTCTTCACTTTACCCCAAAATATGACCAGCTACCCCCCCATATCCTACCTGATGCTTTAGAAATCTTGGATGGTTCTGTTTACATGCTTAGGAAGTACTCCCACTCCCTTTCGGCAATTAATTTCTCCCACTTTTTTTGTTTCTTCTCCCAGTTATAATTTGGTGGCAGTTCATGCAGTGACAAACAAGGTTCTACAATATGACCCACTCATTTTTCTACTAGGAATTTGAACAGTAGGTTCAGTAGGGAGCACAGGAACTGCTCAGTATGGTCTGTATATATTTTTTATGAACGGTTTCTATCAAATTTCTTTCTTCTATGGCTTTCTCCTTGCAGAATTCATCTATGATCTTTTCAAACCAGTCTGATAGGTTTTTCATCCCCCTTAAATCATATTCTCTAGCAGATCTTGGTCCTTAGTTGCTTCTGGATTTTTCATCCAGATTTTTTTTCAAAATCTAGGGTACCAATTCTACAAACTTCTCATGAGTTTCAATGAAGAATTTTTCCTTCTCCCGAGAAGTGGTTAATTTGTTTCTCCTCGCGTAATTTTGTAAATAATTTTCTATCTTATACTCCCACCAGTTCTTAATCTCGTGTTCTGATATCATCTCCTTATAGTCATCTGAGATATGTACTACTGGCAATGGAACCAATGTTGTAATCTCACAAATCATAGAGGGTTACCAATAATACACATTGAATCATACAGACATAATAGACACAAGAGACAAGAAAATATATATAGAATAACAGATTATATTATATCATGAGGGTCCATACATACATAGAACTGAACCGAGTTCTCATCTGGCTCAACAGCCTAATATATATGATTTACAAATAGTTACATATAACTACTTGTCGGTTTGATCAACCGACACGACCTTACGAGGCCAACCTAATCTCTAATTAGTCGACTATTTGACTAGTTCAATCACTGAATAGTCCCTCCAATAGTGCTTCTATATAGATTTATGATTAATGCAACATATTTGTACCGCAGAGACTCTGACTCTCCATCAGTAAACTATGTATCTTTCCAGATCTAGCAGACCATCACTCATGAAGATATAGCATTCCATGAGAATTCCATGGGTCCAATGTAGCAGTTCTTCATATCAGTATTGTATTTAGCCTCTCATTGGGGCAACCACTATTGTAGCAACAGTTGTACATGATAAGCTCTTGTATTATAGATATTAGATCACATTATTCTTTTGACATCATTACGAGCATGGGGATGCCCACCTCATCCACATATATGTTACATAGTATTTGTATCTCACCCATTGATGGGAACCATATTAATACAAAAACCAAAATCCACCATGCCCCATCTCAGGAAGCACCACCTCTCCCTAGAAAATCCTATGATGTCCATTGGCCATACGATGAGCTCCTTCCCTCACACATCACGGGGCAAGTTGTTAACCCAAAAAATCCCTCAATGAGCTCTACATGACCTACACCACCAAAAGACATCTACTTCACTACCTTTCACTACCCTCATTTGACCCCCACACCCTTGCAAAGGCTTAAAAACATGAAAAGGGATTTAAAACCCCTAAAAAGAGCCAACATAGCTCTCATATGAGCTAAAACCTCCAAAAAGGGGATAAAACCCCTCAAAGGAGATTAAAATTGGGTGAAAGGGGCTTAAATCCCAAAATAGGGGCTAAATCCCTAACCAAGGGATTAAAACCCTAAAATCTCAAAGAAAAGCTATAAATAGAGGGGTGGGGGTCACTCTCAAAACACTGCTTCTCTTCCTATCATTATGTTGCATGTGTGAGTTCCTTGAGACCTTTTTCCTCTCAATCCATTCACCCTCCCTCTTCTCCATTACTCCACAAGCCAAGATTCCATCCCAAAGAGAGAGGTGCTTCCAAAGCTAGGGAATGGTGGCCCATTTCCACAAAGAAGGTATAGCCATTTATTTTCTGTCAATAGTTTTAGTTTTTTGACTTATTTTGGTTTGTAGGTTTGTTTACTAATGGTTTTCTACAGGTTCTCCTTTGATTTTCCTCTATCCATCCCTCCTTTTTCTAACTATTTCCTGCAGGGTCTCGTGGCTCAATGCTAACATTTCTTTGCAGGGTTTTCTTCCAACCAACAAGAACACTACCCTTTCGTCCTATAGACAGAAGGAAGCTAATCCTTCCTATATATAGGGTCAAATCCCTACTACACCACCTATTTTCAATAGAGTAAAGGCATTGCTGAAGAAGGCACCGCCTATTGACTTAAAGGCAGGAGTGGTTCTTGATTTTCATATGCAGGATTGATATCTAGGCCAATGTTTTACATCACAATTTGGGATTCAAGAAAATACTGATGTTTGGGACTTCATCACATGATGATGATGAGATTTATGTGTAACAACTACTAGCTCCAAAATCCTTTGCCCATTCAGTTCTCTTGTCATTAGAAAATATTTTCCAGTTCCTACTAAGTTTGAGTTGAAGTCTAGAGATTACAATGAGAATTCCATAGTTCAATGCTTTAGAGAGCCTATAATAGAGAAGAAACGTGAATTCTTCAAGAAATTTTTCAAACTAGATGTCCATCAATTAGAACAACCATTTCCAGTTGATATCTATCTTTTCAATCAAGAAACCCAGTGCATTGTAAAAAAATTTCCAAGTTACAGAGGAAGACAAAGGGAATAAAAATATGGAAGTGATAGGGCATGCCTTTGAGGTGAATGAATATGCATTTGCTGATACACCAGTTGATTCCACATCTCATTTTAAAAACAAGATACAATTTTTGGAGGAGTATAAAGAGACTAAAGATATAAATTTAGAGGGAAATTTGAAGTTGTATTCAGAAGTAAGAAACAATTCTAATCAAGATGTGTCTCTTATTGTTGGTAGAGATCATTCCCAAAACACTTTGAACCTAGCCATAGAAACCAATAACAAGGTTGCTGAAATGAAGATGGATTTGTAAAACATTCCCATCCCTGACATGATACATCTGCACAAGAAAACATGGTATATTCTCTTTACTAATTTGTTAAAAGATACATTGAAATTGTCAAAGTTTCATACCAGTAAAGGAATAATTGAGAATCAATTGAGGCATGGAAAGGTGGAGAACAAATCCCACCAAACACAAATAAAGAAATTGCAGATGGACTTGCTAGCTGTTGAGGGCCAAGAAGATAAAGGGTAGGGATACAAAAGCTGCTAAATGAAATAGAGAATGGTATTCAACTATTGAAAAAGAAATTGAAGGTACCTTCTACACAGCTGATACAGGCATCTAAATTAGATAAACTTGAGAAGGAAAAAGAGATCTTGAGTAGTGAGTTGACTGATTGCAAAGCTAAGTTATTACAATTTGATGAAAAGGAGAAACTATGGTAGAAATACATGGCTCTAGTGGTAGAGAGTGAGAATACTATGAAGGAAAAATTTGATGAAATGGGAGAGAAACTGCATGAGAAAGAAAAATAGTTACAAGACAAGGAGAAAGAATTAGAGTGCAGGATTATCCTCCTACAGTTGAAGCCAGTAAGAAAAACATTGTCCATGATATGTCACAAGTTAGCCTAAAATATTTATAGTTACCTGGATTGAAAAATCCAAATAAAAAGTTAGAAAACTTGGCATTGAAAAGGGAACAAGAAAGAAAAAATTGGGAAGCCAAATCTCCGACTTGAGAAGCCAAATGCCAGGAATTGCAAACCAAAAATGATAAATTAATGAAGTAGGTAACAAGTCAATTACCGACACAGGGGGGAAAACATATTATTTGGGATTCTATCATAGAGGAAGCAAACAAATTAAGACCTTATCTTGATTTTGTGTTGGATAAAGAAGTGGTGATTCAGTCATCCAAGGAAAGTGTGACACCAGCTAGGAAGAAATTAAATAAGATGCCAATTGACTATGCCAACAATGCCATCAAATTTTTGAATGGGTTGACAGGAGATGATTTGAAGAATGAAAATATCAAGGATAGAATATTAATTATAACCTGGTCCAGGCTAGTAGTAAACAAGTATCATCATTTAGACACGGTCCATGCCAAAACTGATATTATAACACATCAACTGACGCTTTTTAGGTATATGTTTGATCCCTTATCTAAGAAAGGACTCCCATTCTTTTGGGAAGAAAAGGGCACAATGCTGACTCAGAAGGAGTACCAGGATAAGTTGATTCAATGTAGATTGGATCACACCAATTTCACTGATATGAACCAATTGTTGTCTAGCAAGACGATTGTTGACAAGCTTGTAGTAGGGATTTCGCCCTAGCTACATGCACGAACGACTACCTTCCATCTATACGATCGAAGGGTAGGGTTCCTGTGGGTGGAAGAAACCTGCAAAGAACTATTAGCTTTGAGCCATGAAACCCTGCAGGAAACTGTTAGAGAAAGAATAAATGGCTACAAGAAATCAGAGGAGAACCTGCAGCAAACTATGAGTAAATAAACCTGCAAAGAAAATAATCCATAAAACTAAACTATAAATAGAAATAAATGGTTATACCTTCAGCCCTTTTGTGGAAATGGGATACCATGCCCTAGCTTTGGAAGCACCTCTCGATAGGATGGAGTCTTGGCTTGTGGAGTAATGGAGGAGAGGGGTGAATGGCTTGAGAGATGTGGGTCTCAAGGCACTCACATGGGAAGCATAATGATAAGGAGAGAAGGAGTGTTTTGAGAGTGACCCCCACCCATGTATTTATAGATTTTTCTTGAGATTTTAGGGTTTTAAGCCCCTAGTTAGGGCTTTAGCCCCTTTTTTAGGCTTTAAGCCCCTTTCACCCAATTCTTAGCTCCTTTGGTGGTTTTAAGCTCCTTGGAGGGGTTTTATCCCCCTTTTGGAGGTTTTAGCCCCTATGACAGCTATTTTGGCTCTTTTTAGGGGTTTTTAAGCCCTTTTTCATGTTTTTGAGCCTTTTCAAGGGTGTGGAGGTCAAATGAGGGTAGTGAAAGGTAATGAAATAGATGTCTTTTGGTGGTGTAGGTCATGTAGAGCTCATTGAGGGATTTTTTGGGTTAAAAGATTTCCCCGTAATGTGTGAGGGCAGGAGCTTATCATATGGCCGATGGACATCATAGGATATTCTAGGGAGAGGTTGTCCTTCCTAAGCTTGGGCATGGTGGATTTTGGTTTTTGTATTAATATGGTTCCCATCAATGGGTGAGATACAAATAATGTGTGACATGTATATGGATGAGGGGGGCATTCCCACACTCGTAACGCTGTCAAAAGAATAATGTGATATAATCTCTATAATACAAGAGTGGATCATGTAAAAATATTGTTACAATAGTGGTTGCCTCATTGAGAGGCTGAATACAATACTGATCTGAAGAAATGCTACATTGGACCCATGGCATTCTCATGGAATGTTATATCTCCATGACTAATGGTCTGTTGGATCTAGAACATTACATGGGTGTAGGGACTCACTGGCGGAGAGTCAGATTCTTTTTGGTACGATATGCTGCATCAATCATGAATCTATACCGAAGCACTACTGGGGTTTCTGAACACTGACTCCAATGCAACCCAAAAATCACAAGGGACATGAACCTGTTGGGGTCCCTCAAATAGTCTCATCAATGTGCTAAATTCAGGTGACATCTGGGGTATTCGACCAGATACTGTGCAGACCAATACCCTGTATGAATCTCAATGGTGGGATGATGTAGCTGGAGTCAAGAATGTGACAAACAACCATCCCGAGAGGCACTAAGGACTCCTCTCAAGTGGTCCAAGGAACTCATCAATGAGGTCAATGAAACTAGGATACAGGGACCTCTGGGTCTATCCTCTGGAATATGTGTGTTGTCATTGACAGAGGGATACCTGCAACTGGCCAAGGCAATGGTGTTTCCTTGACCAGAAGCACAAGGGAGATAACCGAATGGTGTGAGGCAATCTAAGGATTGACCCACTGAATGGTGTGAGGCAACCTATACTAGTTGGATGGTCATTCAGATACTTTTATGAGCATGAACGAGACAAAGTTTGATTGGTGATATTTTCTTGATGAGAGGGATGGAAAAGAGCTTAATGAAAACCCATGGTGAGATTTTTTGTAGATTTCAGCCCCTCTTCCTGAGAAAGATTAAAAGGATGCAGAGGGGAATGGTCTTGGCTTGAATCTACCAAGGTGGTCCTTTTCAGATGGTAGTCTACATAGTCCACAAAAGGAGATAAACGAGATGATGTAGACTCCCTTTCTTATACTTTAACAAGTGATAAAGGAAGCAGTTGCACTCGACAATATTTTCATTCTTTTAGGAGTCAGAAAAGAGCTTAATAGAAACTCTAGTATGGTCAACCGATCGAGGAGGTACTAATGGTGCCCCCATGTAAAAAAAATAGACGGTGGTCCAAAGGTCGTCTGTGCAGTATGGATGGAGCAGGTGGCTCTTGAACATACCTGTACATGCATGGGATAGATTGTGATAGAGGCACACGAGTTGGTGCAGCAGAGGCATGCAAACTGAGGTGGCTCTCAGACAGAGGTCAATAGAGTATTGTGTGAGTTTTGTTGGACAAAGTAGACTACATATGATGTGAGTGCAAGTCTAGACACAACTATATGTGAAAGAAATGATCCACCCTCTAGGAATTGGTCTGGGGAATCGCGTGAGTTTTGTTGGACAGATTAGACAGTTATGTGCTAAAATAATAAAATGATGTTCCTTCTGGGAGATGGTCCAGGATCCCACATGAGTTGTGGTAGGAAGGTTTCACACAACTACAGGTCCGAAGACACTTGTATCACAATGTGGTGTGTAAACCGAGGTAACTCTTGGGAAGTGGCCCCAAAAATTACTTGTTAAACATGATATGTTGGTCTCATTAAAAGATAGAGGACGAAATTTTGAAACCAGTGGTGCAAACAACGTCCCAAATGAACTCCGTATGGCCTTGTTATGAGAAAAGGAAGAAAATAGGTCAAATGGGGCCTATAAATGGGTGGGGACCACTTTGTGAGGTGTCATTGTCACTGTTCACTACTGAGTTGGAGAGGTGGGCCCTAAATTTATTTTTCTGATTTCTCCCATTTCGACAGACGGTTTCGAGATCCGTGATTTGTAGGTAAGAGATCTTGAAAAATCTATCTTGTTTAGTGGGTTACATTTTGAATTTCCTCACCTGGGGGTCCTTTGTGAGCCTGTTAGGGCCTCCACAAGATAGGTCGCAACTTTTGTGGGTAAAGGAGCGACTGGGTTGCACCAATGAGGTTGTTTTGAGTGACCTGGTCACTCTTTTGGGCTAGACAGGTGCGACCTGGTCCCTAGGTGGTTGTTTTTGCTAAAAGTTGTGGCGGATAGTTCGGTTATGCTTGTGTAGGATGGATGAGATGAAGTGGCATGAGAGAGACTACAGAGACCTCTGAGAGGAGGCATTATGGGATGGGAATGTGCATGGTGCACTAGCCTATTGTGGATTACTGAAGTTTATGTGGATTCCACTAATGAAGATCTAACATCTACTACTGCAGACTTTGGTGAGATTCTGGGACATTGGGGAGGAGGCCTTCATGATCCAGGGGAAACATGTTGATATTATGTTGTTGGATGTATATTTTTTGATCGGGATTCCAATGTTGGGAGCTGTTGGCGACTTGGTGCCAATACTGTCTCGTGGGTAGATGCTGGAGGAGTTATGTGATAGGCACTATTACGCTACTGCGTATGTGTGTGGGTCAAACATCTTGACATGTGACATTGAGGACATGTTGACATGGGCTGCAGACACACTAGTGCTTCGTATCTTGGGTTCCATAGGGATCCACAAGATATCTGGAGGGCATCTGCAGATGGTAGAGAGTGCCATGAGGGGCACTTACTATGGGTGGGCCAATATGTACCTTCTGGTTGTTTGGCATTAGCTAAATGATGCGAGGTAATTTGGGTGAGGATTTTGTTTTGGATACTTCTTATGTGCTTTATTTTTTGAGAAAGTACCTACTCTACATCCACATCGGGAAGTGTGGGATAGTGGTCTGCGGGAGACGAAGATGCATAGATAGTGCCAGATGATGGTACGAGAGGGAAGCGATACAGTGGGATGCTTCTTTACAGAGGAGCTACTAGAGCAGTGGTGGTAGCTCCCAGTGGTTATTGAGGAGTACCTGTATGTAGGTATGGACTATCATGGGGACCCCGATATGCCCCAACCTCCACGACAAGCATGGGGACCAACTGGTATGTATGTGGGATGTTTTTGTGTTCATATTCATACATGGAGTAGTTTAGCTGGTTGATAGTTATATAATTATATGCATAGATTGATGGTGTATTTTTTTGCATATGCATATATTGGTCCTCGCTCGCCACCCGAGTATTAGAGGTGGGTGGTTGCTATTATGGAGGCAACGGTCCCTACGGGGAACCCTCACTGGCAACGACGGGAGGTAGATGTTATTTTTCCGCACTTGGAGCAGCTTTCTAAGGGGATCTTTGACATCAGATGTCAGCATTTAGACAATGAGATAATCGTCGCCATTCATAGTATGCCTCTGGAGAGGACCACTGTGATGAGGAGGATGGTCGTGGACTGCGATTACCTTCGTAGGGAAACGCGAGGGGATCTTTTTGCAGAGGCCAATGAGTCCTCTAAGGAAGATGGTGATACTGAGCTAGATGATGAGGATCAGTTTGGATCAGATTAGCAGCCAGTGGGGTTGCCCCTAATGTGTTGGTGCACTTAGGACTTTTTGCATCGCTATGTAGATTTGGCTGTGAAAGCATATGTGGCTTGTCATTTTGTACTAGACATATTTGGACATGTGATTTATATATCTATATATTTTTTATGCATGTGGATGTGATTTTTATGGTTTTATATGTGAGTCTTTTTTATGATGATGTGAATGAAATGCCTATGTGATGTATTTTTACATATGTATGGATGTTTATATATGATGATGCATGATGTTGTTTTGTGTATGTTTCCTATGTGTGATGATGAATGTGCCAATTTAGAATGTCATTAGCCATTTGAGCCGCTACACTATTGAGGTTTATGGGAATGTGTGTGAATGTGATGGATTCAAATGTTCTAACCATCTGTTTAGTGCATAGGAATTTTCTAAAGTGGCAAGGATCATGTACCCAGTAATAGTTGTTCAACTGGGAGACAAGCAACTGGGAGTCTAAGAAGACATTGAGATGGCAGATACCAAAATGGAGAGCAATGGCCAAGAGACCATTGACACTATCATATTCATCCTGGTTGTTGGTCGCAATGCCCATGCATATTCCGTCAATATGGATCAACTCATGTGACGGGGAGTAGATGACCCATCACAGATGATTTTAAGGGACCATACTTATTTAAAAGTGTATAAATGTTGGCGAATATTACCAATTCTTAAAACACCAACTATAAAATGATTGGCGATATTTTTCAAAAAATATTTTAATTTCCAAGGATTTTATATCATTTATACAATAATTTGGTGATTTTTAGGGTGAAAAATTTCTACCCCATCAAAATTGGGTGAAACTGGGCTTTAAAAACTACAAAATGGCGAATCTTTTTTGGGAGAAAAACATGGAAAAATATCCCACTTGGCTAAAATTCACTCCTAAAATTATCCCTATGACCCATGCAACCAAGGCGAGGTTTGGAGACCATTTGCTTGCTCCGCTAGAAAATCCAATGTATTGACCCAAGGTAGGATCCATATGGACCAATGAAAGAAACAATACATCAGACTCATTTTGAAAAATGTGTAAAAAAAAAAGGAAAAGACTATGTTATAAGCTAAACTGATGTCACCTAAAGAGGTGACATTAGAGGGAAAATGGTTTGGACTTTCAGGGGATCAATGGTCATTCCTTTGTGTGACCCGATGAACCCAAGGAGATGGCTTGGTTGGACATAGAAAACACACTTGAAAGGGTTCAAGAGGATTTTGTACTTGTGACATCACAAGAAGGTTTGCCGCAAGTCGTCCATGTGTTGTGCTTGCTTCTGTGACCGCGCAATGAGGTTGTCAAGATAGACCAACATGATGTGGATGAGGTCGTGGAAACAGTATGTCATGCTGTGCTAGAAGGTGGCTCCAGTGTTCTTTAGACCGAAGGGAATAACTCGATTTGTGAATGTGCCCCATGGGGTTGTGAATGCAGTCTTATAACGATCTTCTTTTCGGATCTGAATTTGGTTATATACGGAAAAATCTGTCCATGAAGGAAAACACCTCATGTCTAGTGCATGGATCGATGATATGATCGATGAAGGGTGTTGGGAAGTTGTCTTTGGGACATGCCCAATTCAGATCATGGATGGTACCCTATTTTTTATTCACAAGAATAGGATTTGAAACCCAAGTGGTTTAAAAAATGGGGTAAATGAGGCCATCCATGTGCAACTTCTCTATTTCATCTTTAACCGTGACAGCTTTGGAGGGATGGATGGGTTGTTGCTTTTGGCGCATGGGGGCCACATCGAACCATGTTTCAATGTGGTGTTCCACGATGGATGGATCCAACCTTGGAATTTTAGTGTAAGACTAGGCAAAGATGTCACAAAATTCTTAAAAGAGTGCTTTGTAGGAAGCAAATTCGTTCGAGGAGCAGGATGGCCCTAGCATCACTTCCTCAACAACCTCGGGATAGGTTGAGATGTTCATTTTGATGGTTGGTGAGATGTTGGCCATATTCCCTTCTTCGAAGGCATTTGGTGCTGGAATGGGATTTTTGAACTAGTCGACTTTCCAATGAATGAAATCCTTTGTTTCAATAGAAAACTTGTCAGACTGAGACACAAGTTCTTCAGGGAGGAAGAATGAGCGGTGGTGCATGTCATCCCAAGGGTATTCTAGGGTGGTTAAGGCTTTAAGTATCTCCTTGTCATTGTGAAATAAATGAAGAGACATGTCTAATGGATTGTTAGTGATCATGGAGATAAGAGGGTTTGTCGAACTAGGAATCATGTAAATGGACATGGTGTCTGAAGAAGGAGGTGGGGAGTGGACTCCTTCGATTAGAGTGATCTCATATTCAAGAGAATGTTTTCAAAGGTGGGCTAGTGTTGTTTAGAACTTGAAAAAGTATTGGAAGTGGTGAGAATAATGTCCATACAATCCGCAAAGGGCGCAAGCATGGTTTGTTGTAAACGACTTGTTTCTCACTATTGGTCCACTTAGGAGTTCAACCACAGCGATGTTTTCCATTATATCCATGGCATCCAAATGCACACAGATTATGGGAATGTCAAGGAATTTTTGAGTTGCATGGCCCTATTCTTCACAAATGATGCAAGGCTAGATCTATCGAGGTTCAGCAGTAGCTTTCATGTTTTTTCCTCTGGCCCTTTTTGGGTGGGGTGGTATGGGTGCGGCGGTTGGTTTTTGCAGGCTAGGTGGAGGATGAAATTCAATTGCAATAAGTTGTATAGGGGTTAATACTACCTGGGACATTGGAGGTTTGGACGGTGGATAGAGGTACTACACGGGAATCCCCATTGTAAGATTGGGTGAGTTTAAGGTAGCCATTACTGGATTACTCATGATGCCATAGGGGGGAAATAGGAAGGGAATTGTGTCGACTCGGGAAGAGCCCAAGTAAATCCCTAATGGTTTCATGTGGGGATGGGGTTCTGGTTATGGTTGCGCATAATGTTGCGGCTGCACATACTGCTATGGCTATGGATGAGGTTGCAACTACGAATGATGTTGCAGCTATGGATGTTGTTGCGACTACTGTTGGAGATGCTGCTGTGGTTTATGTTTAGGTGCAGTAGTACTAGATGAGAGCATGCATAAATCTGTAGTCTCATTTGGTGTTGGTGGTGGTGACACTAAGGGGAAGGAAGCCATCATGGTGGTATCAGCAAACAACCCAAGGCCTATATTCAACAATGGGGAGGATGGTATGTTGTCAACCCTAGTGTTGGCCACAGGGATACAATTGGTGGGTGCAGTTAGCCCTTGCAGATCGATGGTATTAATCGTAGGGATAACATTGGCTGGTGCAGTTAGCCCTTGCAAATTGCGATAAGTTAACTAGTCAACCATCATAGTTTTCTTGTCATGAGCAAACATCATGAGATGAAAAACAGTTGATGCTATGGCTCTCATGGCATACATATAACTTATTCTAAGGAGAAGGTTAGAGTCCAACTAAGCATTGAAAACCTCTATGTCAATCAATATTATTTTCCTAGCTAACATGATGGGGACATGTGGGAGGATCCCTTGGGCTTTAGTGGGATGGCCATCATAAGCCCTCAAAGTAGTGGTGGATGGTTGTAGAATTGGGGAGCCAAGTTTCTGCTATACTAAGGATGACATGACACATGTGGATTTCCCCCTCGTCCATGATGCACCGTTGCATGACCAAATTCTAAATGGATACTGGGATCTAGAAAGAAATGGTTGATGGCATCCATGGTTCCTTGTTCTTTATGTCGAATGTGATCAACTTGGATTCAGAGGCGTCTATAGCATCGAGGGTGGCTAGTAAGGCTTTCCATTATGTTGCGCAAGTTTTAAGTACCTCAAGAGTGGACATGGTCGTGGGTGTTTGGGCTAAGTCATCCACTATGTTATAGCTCATAGTAGCTCTAGTCGTGACATTGTTGGAAACCCACCATATGGGGGGGCATGGGGGAAAAGGGGGTAAGTGAAGAGGTGTACTGGTTTTTTTTGACTTGGATGCCACTGATGGATCAACGGTTTTGGTGTTAGTTCCATACTGGTTTCATCTAGTCTGTAAATTGACCTCTTTAGTTGTCAAGGCTAGTAGGTGATGAACACCTATTTTTGCTATCAAAGGTGTAATCAGGGTGGTGGGATTGGGTTGGGGAGCCGGTGCAGTTGCTACCAGTCCTTGGATTGGTAATAGGTTTTGGAGCACCATAGGAGGAGTTCCTGGTGGTGTTGGGTTGGGTTGAGCTGGGGTTGTCGTATTGGTGGCATGCTGAAACTCATTCTTAATGGCTTTCTTACCACGACCCATGAAGGGACATTCATTTGTATATTTCCTGTAGACCTCACATAGTGTGAAAGATTGGTTTGTGCACAATGGATCATTGTGTCTTGCTGTGTTTTGCTGTTGAGGGTTTGGGGCTAGCTGGTTTTCCCTAGTATTGTTGGGAGGATTTGGTTTTTGAGCGCCTCCTTGTGGTTGATTGTTGCCTTGAATCCTAGCTCGGTTATTTATGGCCTACCCTTGTTGGTTATTGGGGGTGTTATATTTTTATCATTTAAGCAATATGATCTTAGGATCTTAGCTGAGAGAATAAAATGTACATCAATAAACAGAAGAGACAATACACATAAAGAATTTTCCTCAGGGAAACCATAAAGGAGAAAGCCCTGCAACTTCCTCAGAGATAGAATGAGCACCAATGGCAGTAGTAAAACTTGAAAACATAAAGATGATCTCCACAACTATTCTCTATCTCTTACTTGAGATAATGTCTCCTCTCTCATTCATGCGCCCTAGTGAGTGAGTGTGTGTGTGATAAATAGAGAGGCTCACTCTCTATTTATATTCTTTTGTTCACTTAATGTCCACTTCAACATGTCAGCCCCACTTAACAATTACTTACTAGGGCTGACATATCTAGGAGAGTCTAATAACCCTAGAGCTCCACAATTGTGGGTACTTTTCCCTCTGACCAACAAGGAGGGTTAACCTTGACTCAATTGTAAGGAGTATTTCCCCGACTTACAATGGAGGGTTAATCTTAATGAATTTCCATGACTTGTTTACATTATTGAATCTCCCAATCGAAACATCGGGGCATGACATGACTCAATTACATTACAGATACTTCCCAGAATAAACATACAAGTGAATACATTCCAAAGTTACAAATACATCAACACTCCCTCTTAACTAGGAAGGTATTCTCTCGACACAATTTATCAGCACAAGTATTCTTCTCTGTATCATCTGGATCATCATCATGTTCTCGTCATCTTCATCTTCAAGTCATCTTCATCTGGATATGGATCATCACTTGATCTGGATCATCTCTGGGTCATCATCACTGGTGTTATCTCTTGATTCTTCTGTCACGGGAAGTTCTATAGATCCAACCCTTTTTCATGTTGGTTGTAGGACTAGCCTTCATGCAGGTATTTATCATCTTCAACAATTATATATGACCATGGAATGAACCATTTCAAAAAGGGCTGCCCAGCACTTACATCTAACCATGGGAGAAACACATCCAAGAACCATGTCAGAAAGGCACGCCCAACACTCACATCTGACCATGGGAGGAACACATACCAAAAGCCATGTCAAAAAATACCATCACTCACATCCAACCTCATCTTATCAGAAATGCTCTGCACTTACATCTGACCATGTGTAAACACATCACGCCAGAATGGCTCGACACTTACATATGACCATGTGTAAACACATCGTGTCAGAATGGCTCTACACTTATATATGACCATGTGTAAACACATCGTGCTAGAATGGATCTACACTTATATCTGACCATGTTTAAACGCATCATGCTAGAATGGATTTGCACTTACATTCAACCATGTGAGAACACACCACATCGGAATGGCTCTCAGTCCCAGACCGAGTATTCCTGGTAACTGACCAGGTACCTCCATTCTCCCAGAGAATGGAATTCAACGTTTATATCTGATCATGTGGGAACACATCCCAAAATCACCTCAGAATGGTTTAGCACTCACATCTGTCATGGAAGGAACCAATCCTCTCACCATGATAGAATGGATCATCCCTTACATCTGACCATGGAAGGAACCAATCCTATTGCCATGTCATAATGGCTCATGGACTCATCACTTCCCCTTGGAGGGAATCTCGATCTAGAGAACACCAAGTTTCTCCCTGAAGTATTCAAAATTCACTCTGGCTAATGTTTTAATCAACACAGTAGCTATCTGTTCATCCATCACAACATACTACGACTTCACCTCTCCTCTCTGCACCATAATCCTGATATAGTGATATTTGATCTTGATATGCTTCAACTTGTCATGGAACACCGGGTTCTCAAACAACTTCACACAACTCTAGTTGTCATAATATATACAAGTAGCATCCAACTGGAGATCAAATAAATCAGACAGTAGCTTCCTCAGCCATACTGCCTCGCAACTAGCCGAACAAGCTGCAACATACTCTGCTTCAGCTCTACTCAGTGCCACACAGGATTGCTTCCTGCTAAACCAGGAGATCACACCTGATCCGATACTGAAGCAACATCCTGAAGTGCTCTTTCTATCAATGGCACTACCTGCCCAATCTGAATCAACATAACCTTCCAGGTTAATCTTTTGATTCACCTCATATTTGAGCCCATAATCAACTGTACCCTTTAGGTACCTCAGAATATGCTTTGCAGCAATCAAGTGAACATGTCGCAGATCTGTCAAGAACTGGCTGAAGGTGTTCACAGCAAAGCAAATATCTGGTCTCATATTTGTTAGGTAAATCAAGGACCTAATCATCTGGTGATACATCATGGTGTTAACTGTTTCTGATGAAGCATCACTCAATAGATTCGAGTTTGATGCCATAGGTATGGTCATGGCATTGCATTCCATCATCTTGACCTTCTTTAGGATCTCTACTGCATACTTCCCTTGTCCCAAGGATATTCTGCCACACCTCCATGCCTAGAAAGTAGTGCATCATATCCAAGTCCTTCATCTCGAACTCAGCAACAAGTCTCCTTCTTGAAACTTTAATGAGTTCCTCTTTTCTCTCAGGAACAAGTCATCGACATATAACAGAAGCATCAATGGTCTCATGCCTTCAACCTTGAAGTAACGGTTGGAATCCACTTTACTCTTAGTAAATCCTAGATTCATCAGTAAGCTATCCATCCAATCATACTATGTCAAACCTCAGGATCTTTTGTAGTCACTCCCTCTGAAGTGGAGCATCATTCTCCCTCTGCCTTCCGTACTCTATGTAGGGAAACATTCTTTACCAACATGACAAGTAGCTTCCTCTGCTACTAATATTCTATGTATCCATATAGGTCACTGGATACCAAGATCCTCTATCTTGAACCTTTTCAAAAGTTCTTCTCACACCCATCTGTGAGCTTGTCATCCTCTATAGGCTTTCATCAAGCTCCTTATATATGTGTTATCCCATGGTTGTCTTTTGAGCTCGTACAAGGCCTTCTTTCATCTACACACATGATTCTTCCTGTCATGTGACTTCACTTCTAGTGGCTACAATTATCTATTTGTATTCTATGTCTTCTTTCTGTGAGAAGTTTTGTGCTACGAATCTTGCATTCTATCCCATAATGTTTCCATCTACGGAATTCCCTTCAGCTCTCAATACTGCATCCTAGACATCATTCTTCTTGAACTGGTATTCCCTTTCTTCTTGGATACTTATTCATAGCTGGAAGGTTTTGCATCAATGATGTTGCTTCATTCATCTTCATTCTTAGATTATTTATTGAAATGTCATCACTTGTTTTTTGGAACAAGTCTCATCCTTCTTTTCTTGTAGGTGATTGTACACGATTTTTCCTACAAGTCAAATGCATTTGTATGGTTAGAAAAAATTCATAAGGCATATTCATAATGGAAAATTCTTACGCATAAATATATGATCATGCAACTATTTTATCCATTACAACATTCATCCATATCTCATGGAAAACTTTCTAGATGCCTTCCATCTCTACCAGGACAACATTGAGATTGTGCACTAATCCAATATTTCAGCAAAGAGGTTTCATTCTAGATAAGTAGCAATGGAGAGTTGTATAGCACCATGTGCTACTTACCCATTATATGTATATTAGTAGTATACTGTCATTAATGCAAACATTCTATCATGCATAATACATCAACTAAATATAAACAAATGAATAAAAAAACAATATCATGAAATGACAATTGAATACTTATCTTTATTTGTTTAATGGGTAGAATCCTTCTTGAGCCTTCAGTTTCATCATCTTCTTCATTCATCATTTCTTATCCAAATGTTAAGATGGATAAGAGTTTATTCTAGAGTTGAGTCCTTCGTATTCCTCATTGCTTGAGGGATCTTCTTTGGATGGTGAGATCTTGATCTTCAGTTGCTCCCCATCTTCTCTTCTCTTATTATGAGTCAAGATTCTTCTTCTTCCCAAAGTCTGTTGAAAGTAATCACTTCCTTCTGGCACACATTCCTCAAACCAATGAATCCCATGATCCTAGGAGGCCATTCAAGGTGGTTATCACAACTTCTGCATTTTTCACTTCTTCTTCTACCGCTTCAAGTTGTTCTTTGATTTGCAAGACCCTTGTAAAGTATGACTGTATGGTCTCTGCATTATCGATCTTCACATTCTTCAACTGGTTTCTTAAGGTCATATTCTGATTTATGTTCTTCCTTTCAAAGAGCTTGGTCAAGGAATCAAACATCTCTTTCAGTGTATTTAGGGAAGACACTTGTGGTACAAGTTGATCCGTGATTGAATTAGCAATGATCTTCTTGGCTTTGACCAAGTTCTTATTGTGTAAGGATTTTAGCCTCATCTCCCTCTAGAACTGGAACCTCTCTACTTATGTAGGTGTCCAATTCATTTCCTTCAAGAATTAGTGACATCCCATACTTCCATGCTTGGAATATGTCAACCTCACCAATATTGTCATCAAGTTGATGTGATAGATCACTTTGAAATGAGAACCTCAAATGAAAATAGCAAAAGATTAGATATTACCGATTTGAGGTGTCCGTCCTGGTTCTGGAGTTGGCTGATCTAGGGTTTGTAAGAGAAACCTTAATTTTCAAAACTTGGAATATTTAAGATCCGATTGGATAGAAAGATAGAAATATTTAAGGTGAGCTTTCCAATGTACTCCTTTTCTTAAAACAGTGGAGGGAAGCTCCCGGAACAGGAAGCCCTTGTTTACCAATTTCTTCTGTAGAAATGCCTGATACTATTTCTGCAATATCTCTAAAAGTATTGCTCCTCTGTGTCTGAAATTTTGTACTAAGGCATCCATGTCTCCTTGTTCCAACACCATAGGTTTCATCACAATTGGTTTCACCAACTAGGATTTATTAGCGTTTTCCCAAGGTGACCCTTTTCAGGACTGTTCATCATACCAAGTTGTATGGACTTCCATGTGTCAGTGTTTCATCTTCATGGTCTAAAACTTCTAACATAGAAATTAAATTTTATGCAATTTCTTTAACATCTTGATAAATTTCATTTGTACCTTTGTATCCCAAGATATAGCAATTCTCCACAGGTGTCCTGTTTAGGGATGAATCCTGGAAGAGGCTGGAACCCTCACTTGTAGGAATCATATCTCCTAGAATATAGCAAATATAAGGCTGAAAATTGGACACAGTGTATATCAAGATTGTATCTTTGACCTGTGAAATTTTCGGCCCTTGAGACTTCTAAAATACTGATATATAGGGAATTTACCAAAACTTATCAGTTTTAGTATTTAGGGTTTTTCCAGCTTGGGGTCAAAATAGGGTTTGACTTTCCCAGAGTTACACCCAACCAAAAATATTGACCCAGGTCTCTAAACTTCAATTTTTATGAGGAGAGCAATCCTATGCTGGGCTCACTCAAGAATTACTCTTTTGTAAAAATCCCTAATTTCCTGCACCAGCAACTGAAAATGCCCTGAATTGAATTCCGCTTCGATAGAAAGATGAGCCCTTCAATGGAGAGTCATCCTAGTGTACTTTTTCTTATGGATTGTGGAGAGAGACCCAAAATGTAAGAAACCCTAGCTTCTACAGCTGCACAATGTCTTCTTCTCAACCTAGGTCTGATACCATGTTAGATTTTTATCATTTAAGCAATATGATCTTAGGATGTTATCTGAGAAAATAACATGTACAACAATAAACACAAGAGACAAGACACACAAAGAATTTTCCTCGGGGAAAACATAAAGGAGAAAACCATGCAACTTCCTCAGAGATAGAATGCACACCAATTGTAGTAGTAAAACCCAAAAACATAAAGATGATATCCACAACTATTCTCTCTCTCTTACTTGAGAGAGCTTCTCCTCTCTCACTCATGCACCCCAGTGCGTAAGTGTGTTTGATAAATAGAGAGGCTCACTCTCTATTTATATTATTTTTTTCACTTAATGTCCACTTCAACATGTTGACCCCACTTAAAAATTAATTACTAGGGCTGACATATCTAGGAGAACCTAATAACCCAAGTGCCCCACAACTGTGGGGACTTTTCCCTCTAATCAACAAGGAGGGTTAACCTTAACTAAATTATGGAGAATATTTCCCTGACTTACAATGGAGGGTTAACCTCAATGACTTTACATGACTTGTTTACATTATTGAATCTCCCAATCAGAACATCAGGGCATGAAATGACTCAATTACATTACAGATACTTCCCGAAATAAAAATCGGGGTACAATACATAAGATATACAAGTGAATACATTCTGAAGTTAAAAATACATCAATAGGGGTCTAGCTGGTTCGGATGGTTTTGCTGTGGAAACACCTATCCCAAAGGTGCTAGTGGACTGGGGGAGGGGGCTTGAGCGGCTTTCACAGGTGGTGTGTAGTATACTTAAGGGGGTGGAGGTGCCAAAAATTTAGGCATTTGTCCTACATATTGGTGTGTCATCCAAGCTAATGCCTGGGCCTACTTCCGCGGTGTAGGTTGTGCATAGGAGGTTGTAGCTCTAGATTAAGACACCATTCTTGCATAGTCAGGATCTTGGTTTGTGTAGGAAACACTAAGGGTGTTTCTTGGTTGAGGTGGCACCGTAGGTGGTGTCGGATGGTGTTTTGATTGGTGGGAGACATAACCTATGATGCCATTTACGGCATAGGATGCCCTCGACGTATCACGGTAGGACGTGCCTACATGAGGAGCATCTCGAATGATGGTGTAGAGGTATCCATACTATGCATAAATGAGGTGAAACTATTGGGCCTTGAAGATGGTCTCTTCCTCTATTTAAAAAATTTTGGAGGCGACGTCCTTGGCTATAGGTGGCAGGAAGGTTTTCAAGAACCAATCCAGGAAGATCCTGTCATCAAGATTGATATTGCATAAGTTGCGATGTCAGCTCCACTCATGGATGTGGTTGATGATGTGGGTCAAAAAATTTTGGCGGTAAGATAGCAATATTTCCACTCCTTCATCATATCTAACAAGGAGTTGGAAATATTTCAGGAACATAAAGGCCAAGGAGTTGAAGTCTGGGTACTTAACTTGTGGTAGCTCAATGTACTACTTAGCTACAACACCTGTGAGGGTGCGTTGGAACAGTATGAGTCTGATCGAATCATCTACAATGTTGTTTGATGAGCACCCTAAGTGAAACGTCATTACATGGTTTTGGGGGCACTCCCCTGCCTTCCCTTCAAATTTAGGGATGTCTGAGGGGAGTTTGGTTGGCATGGGAGGCTAAAATGTTTGATGACATATGGGGTCATTCATTAACCTAGTGTTAGCTGGAATATTTCACCTCATGTGGACAGCAAGGTGTTCCACTGGTCTGAATGGTTCAGATCTAGAACAAATAGAGGACAGAGGTTGAAGACTCTCCATAGATGCTATAGATATCTGGAATACAAGGCTTTGATAGTCCACCTATGTACCTGCAATAAAGCTCAACATGAAATAGATCAAAGCAACCAGAGTATGATCTACTAATCTATGCTAGTGACTAAAGAATCTAGAAACATATATGCGAAATCACAACAACAACAACATATGTGGGATATAAATAAACTTGCATTAAATAATATGAAGAATTTTACAACCAAGCCTTAGTGTTGACATGCATATCCATGAAACCAGACCTTCTCATCCCCAAAATATCTGACTCTAGCTCTTTATGCTCTCTACAACTAATCTTGGGCTAATGGTCAATCCAACAGCATAACAATACCTCAAGTGTTCTCCCCTCCTCAACCATGGCTATGAGCTCTTACTTATAGGGCTTTAATGGATAGATATGGTTAAGAAATTAGTGGGTGAGGTGGCCTCTAAGATCCTAGGATGAGGGATTTCGAGCTCAACCAACTTACAGCAGTAGGGATAAGGCGAGACACGAGGATTATCATCTAGAAGCCTTGAGAAAATTCTCTTTTTCCCTTTTTACCTAGGGTACCACGTTTCTCCTTCTATTACAGAGTGGTTCTTGTAATAACCGCTTATGGACCAAGGACAATAAGCGGTGGAACCTCTTATGGGAAACAGATGATGGGCGATGCGAATAGGGGTACTGCTCCTGGATAAAGGGGCATGCATGGTGCTGGGAATTTGTATGAAATATTGATGAAAAACCATTTAGTTTCCACTCACAAAGATGGGATTCAAGGAAATTAGGTATGTCAAATGTCTTATCACATGATGGTGACAGGATTTTGGTATAAGAGGATTCCCCCCAAAGCATGAGTCTTAGAGGGATACGATAAACGAGAGCTTTGAGAACAAGTCATCCCCAAGAGATGAAAATGTTGTCTGGATCGGAGCATGTTGTCATGTAGGCATCTATAGTACATTAGTATGTTGACTCATAGACACAAGTAACCAAACTCATAACTGCGGACCAATTCAAGGCAGATCCATGAGAGGAATAAACAAGCATGGCTACTAGAATACAGTGTAGATCCATGTGATAGAGGACTCAAACTTGGACATAGCTACTAGACATACAACGTATATCTATGTCATACAGACGCAAATTTGAGCATAGCCACGACCAAAACAATGTGGATCCATGCAGGATATACAAAAATCCATCGCAACCTAGGGAAAAGCAATGAGCGCTTTTAAACAAATACCCAGGGTCTTCGTCTCGTCTTCCACAAAGTATGATTTTATCCATGTGATTACCATGATCCGAAGTCGAACATGGTAGAAACCACTTGATTACCAGTCAATGATGTGAACCGTTAACAAGTGCGAGGGAGATCACCATTAATGTCAATGATTCCCAAGGTACCTTAGTACAATGTACTGAGTGCGAATAGAATTCTTGATGTCGAACACCCAGTCGATTCTATCGATCAAAGGTTGATGATGTGAACCTATGTTGAGAGTGAGAGAAACTATCATTAAGGCATACATATCTCAAGGTACTAAATATTGTTTCTAAGACTATTTCCCAGATAATGAGCTGATGTCGATGGGAATAGTCTCGTCGAAGGAGGGCCATGATGAGTCCCACATCGATGACATGAAACTCGGAACATAGTTCTAGAATGATGTGAATGTAGTAACCATATGACTGACTCAAAGATACTGACATAAAGACTGTGTAGACTGCAGAGGTAAAACTTCTTTAAATTCCCCTTGAACATCAAGCAACATGACAAAATGACTTAGCAGCATGAATAGAAAGGACAGACACACAATGCGATAGTGGACAATGCATTATTTTGAAATACTGAAAGGATTGACATTACTCATGAAAGTGGATTGTCACGGAGATCAGCTGAATACCCAATTGACTAACATGATTGTGCAGACACGTACCATGTTCAAAGGTAATGACAAACAACTGCCATTGTTTACAAAATGATTCCCTTCCCATTTCCCCCATCATGATTGATGAGTTCCTCTTTTCGGTGTTACAAGTTCAAAGAGGGTAACAAAAACTCGATATAGCTTGTCGGAAGACAAGTCCAATCTCATATGTTTTATGAACCTGAGAGAGGATGGGTTCGTTCCCAAAATGGGTCTCTCAATGTTTAATTTAACGATTCCACTGAAAGAAAACTCGGTATCGTTCATGTTTAGAGAGTTTGAATGAATATTGAAGAAGACTCCAAAGGGGTCCTTTTTCATTTGATTTAGTCTCTAAGGCTCGAAAAAGTATAAAATCATACCTTAGAGAACTCTTCTAGTCATGATTGGCTGGAGTGTTCCTTTTTTGTAAATAGTCCTATCCAAACCAAAAAAGAGATAACCTACTGTCAGACAGATGACTCTTCAAATACTTTAATGAGCATGAAGAAGACAAGATCGCTCGATGATCTTTTCATATTTAGGGAGTCTGAAAAGAGCTTAAAGGAGACTCCATTAACCTTTTTGATGTTTGAATCCAGAGCACAAAAAAGTAATAAACTAATCTCAAACCACTTTTCATGTTTTAACCAGAGCACGAAAAATGAAAAGTAAGCTCAACACCATCTTACTGTTTTTAACGAGCTCAAAGATCAGTTAAAATAATGCTCAAGGATTGGTTTCATTTTCATGCAAGCTCGAAACCAATGGGTAAACTATGCTTGAAAAACCCCATTAACATGATATACAGAGGTTGGAATCTTTCCCCCACCATGATTGCTAGTGAAGCTTACCCCTAGCATGGTTTCTAGCGGCTAGACATGCCCCCAAGCTTCATTTCATTCAACGATTATTCTTCCATACCAAAACTAAAAAAACCTGGTTACTAATGTGAAAATGTTCACCAAGGGGGTAGGAAGAATGAGAACCAGGAATGTGAAAATAAGGTTCAATTTATAACACTAAAGTGAAGACTCAGTTCAAGGGAAGGGGATCTATTTCATTTTTACACAAGCTTGAAACAGAAGGTAACTATGCTTGGAACATGGTTTCATTTTTATGCAAGCTTGAAACCAAAAGGTAAACTATGCTTGAGGAGATCCATTTCATTTTTTAATGAGCTTGACATAGAATGGGAAATTTGCTCAGAATGATTTCATTTTTATGCAAGATTGAAACCAAAAGGTAAACTATGCTTGAGGAGATCCATTTCATTTTTTAATGAGCTTGACATAGAATGTGAACTTTGCTCAGGGAAAACTGGCATGATGGTCAGAACCTGACATGATGGTCAGGTGCTATTTCATTTTTTAACGAGCTTGACATAGAATGGGAACTTTGCTCAGGAAAAAATTACATGATGGTCAGAACCTGACATGATGGTCAAGTGCTATTTCATTTTTTAACGAGCTTGACATAGAATGGGAACTTTCCTCAGAACATGGTTTCATTTTTATGCAAGCTTGAAACCAAAAGCGTAAACTATGCTTAAGGAGTGGTTTTATTTTTTAATGAGATTGAAAACAAAGGGTAAACTATGCTCTCAACATGGTTTCATTTTTGTGCAAGCTTGAAACCAAAAGCGTAAACTATGCTTAAGGAGTGGTTTTATTTTTTAACGAGCTTGAAACCACAGGGTAAACTATGCTCTAGACATGGTTTCATTTTTATGCAATCATGAAACCAAAAGCGTAAACTATGTTTAAAGGAGTGGTTTTATTTTTTAACGAGCCTGAAACCACAAGGTAAACTATGCTCTAAAACCTACTCCTACCCAACATGATATCCAAAGGTTGGTTGGTTTCCCCCAGCATGATTGCTAGTGAATTAGCTCGATTATGATGCCATATACTAGAGCCATGCCCCCCATTTTACCTATGATGGGAAGAAGCTAACTAGGAGGGGAAAGAGCCACAAGAAAATGCGGCACATTCAGGGCAGTCTGATTACTAGGAGTGATGTGATGGTCAGGTGTAACAAACGAAAGCTGATCAATGGTCCCAATCTTCCCATCATGGGGAAAATGCATAACTCTAAAGAGTGTGGACACAACATCCTTCATGGCATAAAGATAATCACGTCCAAGGAGCAGATTAAAATCTAAAGGACCTTGGACCACCATAACATCAATGCAAATAGTTTTCCCTCCTAATGTAATAGGAAAATGAATAAGGATCCCTAAAGGTGTAGTAGTCCTTCGATTAAAATCCAGTATCTGATCGGTGGATGGCACAAGCTAAGGAGAACCTAAATCTTGCCAAGCAGTTGAGGATAGAATACTAACAGAAGCCCCTTCATCAATAATAGTGCGAAGTATCCGCCTAGTAGTAACATTCACAACTATATGGAAAGGAACACTCGAATGAAGACAAGAATCTGTTAAGTTACTCCAGTTAAAGGAAATAACCTCACTACTCAGAGAGGGTTTTGTCAAAACAGACAAAATTTCCTCTTCTCGAGAACAATCAAAACGAAGCATGAAAACTTCAGCAAGTTTTGGTTCATTCTCTACTGGAAGAGAAGAACAAGACGAAGATTTTGTCAAAGAGACTAATTTAGTCTTAACACTCTCTGATGAAAGAGTGGGATTGAGTGGAAATGACACCAACTCGACCACTTTAACTTCACTCTCTAAAGGAAGAGTGGGATCAACCAAGGATGGACTTGGGTTGACCACTTCAACTTCACTTTTCAATGGAATAGTGGGATTGACTATAGATAAATCCAAATCGATCACTCGGTCAACCAGTGAGGAATCGAGTGATAACTTACTACCACTTGTTGGAATCACCTGTTGATGATCAGTAATATTTTCCAACCAACGCAAAGCTTCATCCATGCTTGGGCAAAGAAAAGTACAATGCATAGCCTTGCATATCAAACAAGGATACAAGACTTTACCCTTACGACCTTTTACCAATGGGTCACTGGTTGAGGGAATATTTTCAACATGATGATCAAATGTTGATGACACAGATAGTTTGAACCTTTTAGACCACTCTTCTTGTACACGGGAGAGACCGAGACACTCCTTAAGAAGGTGGTCCCCCTTGCAAAGCTTACAAGGGAACTTGGGTTTTCTAAGTGTTTTATTAGAATGAGCACCATCAAGAGCAGATGGTTGTTTCTTTTTCTCTTTCTTATCCTTCTTCTTTTTACTCTTCCATTTCTTCTTCTTCTTATCCACATGACTGTTAACCATAGAGATTTGGTCAAGTGAAGAAGAAGAAAGAGCTGAAGCCACAACCGGCGAAGAAGGAGAAGGATTAGGTTGACGTCGATCATCTCCCTAAGGAGAGGTGACATTTAAGGCATTAGGTGTAATAGGAATTACTAGATTAAACAGCCAGACCAGTAATCCTATAGTTAATCTAAGAATATTTAGAGTGGAAATAAAGGGAGGACCAATACCTTCACTTGGAGGGAATACAAAAGGTACACCTTGGAAAGGGACGTCTTGAGTCGTAGTCCCAGATGAGTATTTAATTTATAAACTCTCTAATAACCCCCTGACTACCACAGAAAAGCAAGTACTACTCAAACTAAAAGCAACAAGCAAACATGTGAAAGGAGTGGATAAGAGTCAGGAACCTCACAGGATAGGCCAAAAGGATAACTCAGATGGTTTGACAATTCCTAAAAGGGTCTCCTGATATACGCAAAGTAAAGGGGAGCTCAAATCGGTAGTAGTGTTGTCTAATGCATAACCATACACAAGGGGCCTTTCGATATACAATCAAGTACATGAAGTACCTTTCTATATACCTCAAGGGTACGTGAAAGGTCATTCGATATACCGATGGTACGTGGAAGAACCGCGCAAGTCCCAGGATGTAATGCAGACAAGTAATGACAGCTCCTATGCTTAATGACACCCAAACATGTCTCTAACTTATCACTCAAATTGCTAAAAGTTTTAACCTAGTACTACCGTTAATTTTATCTTGTGCATTTAGGTGGAACCATGGAGTTAAAACTTGAAATAAGGAAGATGCACACTGATCTATATGATAATGCAATTTTTCCTCTTCAATGAAATTCTACCTAAGAGAGGGAGAGAGATTTACTTTTCTTCCCAAAAATGCGCACCCAAATGCAAATGCAATTCTATCTTTTCAAATGAAAAGTGAAATATCAATGCACCCCAGACAATATTCAAAGCAAATAAGAAAGAGATCTAGAGAACATTTAACATAAATAAACCATAAATGTTTCCTATCTTTTCATGCTTGAAAAAGACGCATAAAAAATCAATGGAAAGATTATTTCACTAACGTTTCCCAACAAATCTAACTCTAATGCACGCAAAGCTGAAAAAATATATTTCTTTTTGATGAAAGTAAGATCCAGAATTTCAAACTATCATGCATAAAACAAGAATAAAATCGATTAACATGCTTGCAAATAAAGCAAGGGAGAGAGAAAACTAAAACTTCACTTTGAAACAGACAAGGAAACAAAGAACCAATCTTTCCTACCAAGCACTGAAAGAATCAGCATGCACAAGGAAACAAGAATCACCCAAGAAAAGAAAGACTCAAAACAACATGGATCACTCATGCATTCTAAGTCCAAAACAAACCAAAGCCTACTCAAGAAAATGAAATGTATATTTCCAATTGCAATGAATAATATCTACAGAAAAGAGCAAAAGGTTTCAAGAAAAGTAAATAATTCCAAATCTAATGCAAGAAACATAAACTCTCTTTGAGTGCGGAGGGAATATAAAACTCAAAGCAACTGCAAAATATACAATTCAAAGCAGGAGCATTTTTTTTTAACACACTTCATTCACACCAAAAACTAAGCCAAAAACACAAAAAAATCAAAATACAAAGTATGGAAAAGGGCCTACCTGGCACCTGTTACGGAGAGAAATTCCTATGGCTTGGGGTACCACAACAGACAGCTAGACTCCAGAAATCAATCTTTCCCAATATGCAATAGAAATAAAATATCTAAC